>AWVX01009029.1:0-16984 GCA_000500245.1 Cronartium ribicola 11-2
CGTAAGAGAGCTTGAACTTGAGTAGCTCTAAGAGCTGGCATAGCTACATCAGCATTAGGTGTACCTTCAACTTCATCAACAGCTTTTGCCATATAACTAATCACGTCACCTCTTAAATTATGATTGATATCAAGTTCAGAAGGAGAACCAGGAGCTAAATAAGTATTAAAGATAAGCCAAGCAGTAGCGACTAATTTTTCTTGATGTTGTTCCATTGATTGGGGAGTTTATTTAATACATCCGATGCGATTGTGATGGCAGTGCCGGTCCAACCTACATGTAGCAGTAGCACAAAAGCAACTTCAATTGTCCCACAAAGTAACCTCGTGCGCTCACTCCTGCTGAAGAACAAGTTTGGATTTTTTTTTTTTTGAAGTCTACAATAGGCAGTCAACTCTCAATAAAAATGAATGTACACCTTTTCGATATTTAAGAAGTGGGGATCTTAAAAAAGGGGGATATCAATGTATGAATGAGCTGAAATAAATTGTATCTACAAACAACTCATTCTTATCCGTACATCTTTGGTTCCATCGGATGCGCTAGGCTGTGCTGGACCTTCTCGATAACAGTGGGGCGTAGTGAGCAGCAAAGAGCAAGAGTTCCAAATTTGGATTCATGGTGGAAGATTTTCAGACTTAAAGACTGGCCTCACCCCGCCTCATCCCGGCTGCCCCAACACATACCATTTAAAAAAATTCTTGGTGCAACTATCCTCTTTAAAAGCTGGTGGGCAAGGGGCCGTGTGTTTGTACCAGAGAGTTTTCGGGCCGCGATCCTACATCTATCTTATGAGAAGGAATCACCAAGACGCTGGACTTTCTCGGTAGGTCATTTTTTTGGCCAAATATGAGGACTGATGTCATGAAACACGTTCGTTGTTGTGTAAGCTGCCAGCAGGTAAATCATGATCAGCGACCTCCTCAAGGCCGCCTTGCCCGGTTTCCCGTTCCGGAACGGCCCTGGTCTACGCTAGGAGTCGATTTTACCGTGAAGCTTCCCCTTGCCGAAGGATTTGACTCGGTTATGGTCGTAGTAGACCATTACTCGAAAGGAGCCCACTTCATCGCGACGAAAGAGTCATGGTCAGCCGGTGAATTAGCGGACGCATTTGCGAAGAATATTTTCCGCCTTCACGGTTTCCCGGAGAAACTTGTTTCCGATCGAGGAGCTACTTTCGTCAGTTTTTTCTGGCGCGCCATCTTGATGAGGATGGTACAGCGTCTGATGTCTCAAGAATTGAGTTGGAGGACTATGAAACGGAATGGAGGCTTCCGGCTTGGACATGTACTTGCTAGTGAAGGTCTTTTGGACTGCCCACAAGCCTCATTTATGCCCATACCCGTGTTGTGTAGATAGCTGTATATTTTATGATCAGTACTGGACTTGTTGCTTTGTATCACAGTTTTTGATTATAATCTTTTTGGAAACATGGAGCGGTACAGTTGATTACAAGTGCAGCAAACGCGGTTCCCAACCTTATGTTCATGTAACCTCTGTGCAGGGGGTGTTGAAGGATGACGTGGAGTGTGTGGAGCAGGCCAAGATTACAGAACGATACCAGAAGGGAGGAGAGAGTCAGTCAGGAGAGTGACTTGATGGAAAGCTCCGACGGTTGAAATCGAAGACACTTTGGGTCATATTAAGTCCCGTTGGGTGGCGTGTGTCATTGTTGATATGACAGCCGCAGTGTACCCATAATGAAAGAGGTGCACCGCGGGAGCCACCCAGGAGCCGGCCCCAGCCTACACAGGCCTTCCGAATCTCTGTTCGGCCCCCGGCCATCTTCTCGCCACCACTGCCCCCTTCCAACTTCACCCCCTTCTAGCATTAAACTCCAGCTCCCACCAGGCCTCCGAGCTCGCGAGGGTTTGGCTTGACTAAAGCCAGTTGAGTTAAGGGTTGCAAGCGGCAGAGTCAGAGATCGGCGTCAAAGGGGGTCCATGGGCTGGTGAACAGGCTCGAGGGGAAGGCGGGTTGGAAGGCTGGGGGCGGAGAGATCTGGCTGGGGCTGGGGAGGATTGACCAAAAGGCATATAGCAACGTCGACTGATGGGTAACGTCAGTTTGACAATGGCTGAAATATCAGTGAGACAACCAGTGCAACGTACGTCACATAGACGACAGGTGTAACGGCACTTGTAACGACTTGTTGACGTTGCACTTGTAACGGCACCCGTTTGCATGCAGTGTCAAGTTGAGGTTTGTCATAGTTGAGCTGGTGGGTTTGTCTTGGTTGCACTGGTCACCGAACATAAGATGTGTGATCTACATACTTGTGCATGGTCAAATCTGATAATCCTGAACCAAGCCTTAAGTCATCAAGACTAGGGGGCCTCAAGTTGAAAAAATCCAAGCAGGGCGAAAATTTAGATCGACAGCCATGTATCTGACCGAGCTGCTAATCAACAAAGGCGGTACGCTACCGGTGCCAGTTAGCCCAAGTTTTTTACTCGTTTGAGCATAGGCCGGTTCTTTCATCGCGCTCTGTTTCATGATCAACATGAGAAATCCTTCGCATATTAGAGCGGATAGTTGCGGACCAAGCCAGCCTTAGTCAAGTCCGGTCTTGTCACATTTCACCCTATGTTGTGTTTGACCAGGTGTCAAGAGAGAGAGCTCGCATCTTCCGCTGGGTGGTGCTGGAGCATATCATTAAACGGATTGAAGTGAAGATCAGGACTGATGTGGAACTTGTCCAGGGGTGTTTACTGCCATTTCGTATTGAAAAGACCCACTAGTTCGCATGAAAGGTGTCATGAAGGAAGTCCAGCCCACCAGCGCGTACTTACCTCATTCATCAAATTTTTGCATCCGTGTCATCGGTTCTCTGGAGAACCCCGAAGCTGGGGACCGACAGCTGGGCTTTTCGAGTCTGCAGGAACTTAATTTGTTACCGTACTTAGAGTCTTATGTACTGTACTTCAAACCGATTCCCTTTATTTATTTACCTCTCTCTCCCCTTCTTCCTGGTTCATCTCACATCATCCCCCCACTTTTGACGCGCTCACTTTCACCTTCGATTTACCATCTAATCTTGCCCCCTTAGCAATAATCATTATTCATATCATATTCAAATAAACACAACTCTCTTCTTTCTCTGGTCCCATCCATCTAACTCCTTCATTCTATCCGTTTATAAATCAATCACTTGATCTCATACCATGCGTTCCTCAACTTTGATCGCCGGTTTGGCTAGCTTGGCTGCTTCGACCCTCGGTCAGCTTTTGTTTCATAGCTTACCAATCTATCGCCATAATCTCGCCTATTTTTACTCATCATTCTTTCTTTTGCTCACGATCCTTGTTCGATTTCTATAGCTTTTACTGTTACCAGCCCTTCGACGTCCTCTTACTGGGTCCAGTTCTCAACCAACACCATCAGTTGGAGTACGTCTAGTGGCGACCCAGCCTCCGTCAGGTATTTTAAGCTCTAGATTCTTTCTAGCGCCGTCTTTTCCGTTTGCTCATCTTTCAACTGAACTTCCTTCTTTCTCTCTCAGCCTTCAAATCATTAACGCCAACCGAACTATCCTCAATGGGGCATTCTCGATCGCTGAATACGTCAAGGCTTCGCTCGAGTCTTATACCGTCACTAACGTCACCCTCGTTGTTGGCGATGGGTAAGTTACGCGCCCCCTCTCAAGCCATTCGCTCTCTCTAAAGCACAGTTGATCGGCGTCTCTGATGTACCTCTTGTCCATCACTTTTCACATACAGATACATCGTATGTGGCTTCGTGTCAACGGTCTTACCTCTGTTCGGGTGACTTATCTATCTTCCTTTTGGCGATCTCTTTCTACAGGTTCAAATGGTAAACCCTGCCAATAGCACCGACGTCTACGCTTCATCTGGAGCTTTCTCCGTCAAGCCATCAGGAAGTGAGAAGCTTCTTCACTGCCCTCCTTTGTTCTAGAATAACCCCCTGAGATGCTCCTGACTCCTCACCCTTGTGCTTGAATATCTCCACAGCGACCGCTGCTCCGACCACAAGCAGCTCGGGTGGCCAATCTGGAACCGGTTCAACTGGTAATTCTACCACCGGCACCACCGCTACCACTAATGGCTCTGGAAACAACAGCACTTCCGGCCGCAACTTCACCGGGTCAAACAACTCGACCGCTGGCTCGAACGCCCGAGCCAACTCGGCCTCCACCTCAGCTCCTGCTGCTGGACTCTTGATGGCCTCCATGGCCGCCATCAGCTTCGTCGCCCTATAAGGGAAACAGCACGCAAAGTGATCGAATGACGTCTTGTTCCCCATATGTGAAAAGTCTACTCGACTAACCTCACTTGTTTGTTGGCCAGTCGATCCCTGACTTCATAGATAACAATGCTTGCTCTTACCTTCTTCAAACGTGACTCTTGTCTATCTTGATATGTCTTCTTTTTTCGGGTTTTCAGCAAATAGATGAAAACGGTGACTCAGATCTCACATGATCAAATGTGTTGTTATTTACACTTTTTCTATTTGTTTGTTGTCGTTTTTTTTTCACTTCCATCCTTTTATGACTTATCGTGACGTCTATAGTAGTTTGTTCATGCACCATCAATGCCCCCTCCCTCCTCATCTCCTTATATTTTCATTTAATAGTATTCGATTTCCATCCGCCTCCCCCACTATTGGTTACTTGAGTATTATCGGACTGTCTTTGTTTAGGAGTTGTTTGGATGGATTGAGTTTTTGAGGCATGATCAATGAAAATGACTGGTGGTTTCCTGTGTCAGCGAGGAATAGAGTCTCTACTATCTTAATTATAGCAGTGACCTTTTGTTAACTCGTGGTCAAGGTGTTTTATTAAGAGTTAGGACCCTCGTAGGGATCATATACGGACTTGTTCTTCTGGCAATGAACTTTTGAATTGTGCCCCATTCAATGCACACTGTATTGGGGAAGAGAAATACCTCAAACCACAAGTCAGAAGCTGCAGTCCATGGAGTGCAGGCAACAAGATGATTGTATTTTTCTAGTTTACTTTGTAACCTAGAATATGATCATAGTGTATCCTGATTTATTATAGCTAAACATTCGTACTTGATTTTTACTATTTTGAACAATTTTATTCCCAGGAGTTCCATTTATGAAAAGGGATAACAACCTTGTCTGTATATTTATCAAATTCCCTCTGAGCTTACCAATCAAATAGATTTGTGAAGCAAGAAACACAGCTATGAGGTCTGACTAAGAGAAATATATGTATCATATGTACATCAATTTACTTAATGATTATTAGTTAGGTGTCAGCACGAGAAACTAAAGTTTACAAATGTACTCACATTGCCATTGGTAAGGGCAATTTGACTCTTTTCAAAATAAAAATTTGAACAGATGATGAAATTTATGATGAAGATGAGTTAGCAGGAGCTTTATTTAATGTTTGATTGGTTTAAAATAAAGCTGTGAATATATTTTTGAGGATCAAAGTGCTAGTTCAATTGTTCCTTTCACTGGGTTAACTTGCACTAATTTGAGAAAAGGCAAGAACCAACCCCCGTAAAAAATTCAAAAAAAAAAGAAACAGAGAATGCAATTAGATTAACAGAAGGAAGAATGAATAAGACAACATAATATAACCTGATGATATGTGACAATTTTTTCTTATAAAAAGGTGGGATAATGTGACTATACAGAAGACGTGATAAAGAGGTAAGATATCATTGACTATTTGGTTTTATCAGATTACTTTTTATCGTTAATTGTTGTCTATCATGATCATCTGAGGTGCTATGGGTGCATATCAGTGAGAGGGGGAAAAGACTGTTCCACGTTGCCACATTGACATAATATCTGGACCAGCTTGGATTCCGGACCTTGGTCACCACGGCTTGTATGTTGGTCACCATTATGACCTCGGATTTGAAAGTCCGAGAGATTCTTGATGGGAATGAGTGCACACTTACTCTGTACGTTGCGTTATGGACTTTACCTTCACATGAATACTATACATATCTTATCTTGAACTCGGATGAGCTTTCGGGGATCTCGGGCAAGTTTTGTTGAGAGGTGATCAATAATCTCCAAGGTTGAACCAAAAAAGTTTCATACTCTAACGAGGTTCAATATGCATGCATAAGGTAGAACAAGTTTTTTTTATCCCTCCTTGAATTACCACTATAAGTTTTCATAGAGAAAGTATGTATTGAGGAGCAAAAATCATACCATGTACTGTCAAGTTAATGATGTATACAGTGGGTGAAAGGCTACCTGTTATAGTCTCTCAACCACGGTCTGGCCCTCCCCTTCCCTTCCCAGCTTGAATTGATGACTAGTTTTTTTTTTTTTTTTACATTACATAAGCAGCAGTAAAAATCTCTCTCTGACAGTTGTCTGAAAACGGTTCAAATCTAATATAACCATATAGATATACATAGATACCGCATATCTATCTAAACACATATTCATTGCTTAAGCAACTTACCTTACGTGTTTGAGTATCTACTTAAGCCCTTAAGTCAAGTGCCTAAGTACTCAAATTGTGTATCAGCCATGGTCCAAAATGTGGGGGATCAAAGAAAAAAAAAAGAAAGAAAAAAAAATAAAGTTGCTAGTCCGATTGACTTGGCGAGTCAATTTTTGGAACAGGGCACCTTTCCTTGTCCCATAAATGTGTTTACCACATACATACAATACTTAAACAGTGGGGTTATGAGGGTCACATCTTGTAATGAACTTTGGATTTCTGTCCAGCGGGCGTGGTTGGGAGGACTACATATGTAGCTTTTACCCACTAAACCTATCAAGTACTAGACCCACGTCAAACTAGGGAAACCCAATGAAATCAGATCAAATCCCCCCCCCCCAAAAAAAAACGTTCAGAAACTATTCCATTGGCTGTAAACACGGCCCACTCTGGCTTGTGGGATTTGGATTGCACATCAGCTGCTAACTTAATCAAGTCCTCTCCAATGTGAGTGACACTGATCCTCATAAGCTCGGGTGTCTTCAAAGGGTACCCAAGCTTGCGAGGATAAAGCGCCCAGTAACAAAAAGACTTGGTCAAGTTAGCACTGACTGATGAAAATGGCTAGGCTTCAGTGCGGCTATGCTCTTGTGATAATAAATTGAGTATCTTATTCTTTGGTCCTATATGTACTTACACTGAAGTTTCTCTGATACCTAGTACAGTATGACATTTATTAACCTTCACTCCAGTTTTACATCAGTTAACTCGTATGAGCAAGCTAAAACTTATACTACTTTCTAGCAAAGCCAAATTCAAGACATCATAGCGCTAATTCTTTGTTTATATATTGCCTTCCTTATGATATTAAAAACTGAATGGGTTTTGAGCAGCCAAGGGCTCATATGTATAGGATGAGAGCAATACATATGAATTTAAAATGTATAGTGCAAGCTCATCAGAGACATTGTAGACTAAAACTTTTCCGGGATCACACCCAGAGCTGTCTTGGCACGAACGCCTCGATACTGTACTGAACTATTTAGCAATGGGTCGAGTCATCATTTTACCGATCGAGACGAGTTTTACCACTCTACAAAGAGGGTGTCGAAGGAGCCGGACAAAAATTGTGAATCCTCGGACGCCATCATTTTGGATGAGTGGTTCGAGTGCTAAGAGGCGACTTCTGAGATGCATTATAGCTTGATAGCCTGCAAGTCCGGATGAATTTGCTACATGAATACATGTAAGATTCACTTATGAGATAATAGACCTCTCTTCGATCGTTTGAATAATTCGTTGACAAATCTCTTTAAAAGTCTTACTACTAGGTACATCTACATATCTTTTAATTAAATCCCAATTTACATCTTGAGGTTGATTAGGAATTAATTGAGTCTTATCAAGTTCTGTATCATGATTTAAAGATTTTGCTTGATCCATTAATTTCATAAACTCCACATCTATAGGAACTTTTCCTAAAAATCTTAATGTATTAAATTGGTTGGATGAACTATCTTGATTTACTTTGGCTGATACTTGAGCACAAAATGTTTCACCTCCACCACTTCCAAATACGTTTTGTACTTCGTTACAATGAGGGCATAGATAGCCACTCATGTTTTCTATTAAACCGATAACGGATAGACCTGTCTTACGTGCAAAATCGAGTTCTTTAGAAACATCTGAGAGTGAGACTGCTTGAGGAGTGGTAACGAGTACAGAAGATAAAGTTGGAAGTCTTGTATTTGGTGTAATTGACGAAGATGGTCCGGCAAGTAAAGGCGCCAATTGTTCGAGTAGTGAGATATGTTCATCAGATGTACCTGTAAGTGAATTGTGATCAGTTTACACCAAGGTCAGTAAAACTTAGGTTGAATAACAATATATTTATACGTTTTTGAAAAGAAACATTCCTTGTTATTTCACCATTAGAATTAGTGAGGATAGGATGGTGAGAAAAGCAACGAACCGGGAGGTGTATCAATTATTAACCAATTTAATTCACCCCATCGTACATCTACTAAGAATTGTCTAATCATCGCATTCTTTTTCGGTCCTCTCCATACCACGCTATCTTTAGGATCTTTGAGTAAAAAACCTATACTCATACATTTAAGGATTCCCTTAGAATTCTTTATATTATCATTGTGTTTAGGTAAATCTTTGGCTAAATCGATTTGAACGGGTACCCAACCGTCATTAGATTGAAGTACTGATCTACCTTGAAGTCCTAACATTCTAGGGATAGATGGTCCAGTTAAATCGATATCAAGAATTCCAACTCGCGCATCAGGTCTCGAATGAAGTAATGAGAGTGCAAGTTGTACTGAGACTGATGATTTTCCGACTCCACCTTTACCAGAGAGTACGAGTAAAATGTGTTGGATTTGATTGAGTCTGCGACTGAGGGCAGGATCGGAATCGGGAGTGTCGTTTTCCATGTGATGTTGAGAATATTAAGTATGTACCTTGATAGTTTTTCCACTCTGTCCCAGTCAAAGACCAAAATGTGTGTTATTATAAGTATGTATGTACATATGAAATGAGACTGTGTGATATCTATTTACATACCTGTTTTTATTTATTTTTGGTTTTGTTTTGATGTCAGTGTGTTTCTTGATTTAATGATAATTTGTTATTTTCTGATTTAATCTTTGGGTGCCATCTTGATCGATTGAAGACTCAATTGTTTTGCTTCTTTTTTTCAACTTCACCTTGGCTACTTACGCTCAACCTAGCCACCGACTCCCGTCTCTACGGGTCGGTTTGCTACACTCGGTCGTCTCCTCGGTTCTCTGGCTCTCTGCTGCCCCACGCCGTACTTCTTCTCACTGGCTCATGTCCAAACGCTCACTCTCCACCACTTCCTTCCTCAATTTACCAAACCACTGTCCACCTTCAAAGGCTCAAATCACTTCATCTCGATCATTTTCACCTTTAACCACTCCCCTAAACAACATGTCCGATCAACTCAATTGGCGCGCCGGTCCATCTAGGGGCGGAAGAGCTCCTGATTCAGGGACCGGTCCAACCAGTCATACTCGAACTCAGACTAGCAACCGAACCCGTGGCGCTCGCGGACGACTATCTCGTCATCAACCCTCTCGCCCGAACAGAAAACCTAACCTTCCCATTCGAGATGGCCCACTCTGTAATTCAGCTTATGTTTACACTCTTTGGTCCGGGTCTGGTCAACCTCGAAAGCAGTGGATCGACAACCCGAAAGGGGTCATCAACAATTACATTCAAGCTTTCACTCATGGGCCACCGGAATACACTTCTGAACAAGTTAATGTTGATGGACATCCGCATTTGGGCGCTCTTTACCGGTATGCCCTTATCTCTTCATCTGTTCTACCCCGATCCAAGTGAATCTTACTTGTGCTTCTCTCCTTCTGATGTCAATTATCAATGACTCAAAACACATTGAAGTGTTACCGTCGTAGCTGATGCAGAAGCCAACATCATTGGAGTAGGGGATGACACCTCAAAGAAAGAAGCTGAGAAACTTGCAGCGCTCTCTGCTTGTCTACAACTCGGTTCCCAGAACCTTTTTGATCCTCAGAATCTACCCATCCGTCTCACCTCGAGCGACAAATGGAATGGGGCGACCAACGGCAAGGACTTATCAGCCGCAACTCACCATCTTGCAGATGGTACACCACTTACGCTCGACAAGGCAAGAGCGTACATGGACTTTTATTGTCGCAAATTCCGATTCGGGAAACCGGACATCAACTTTGATCGATCGAAAGGTCAGAGGGGGCGGGAGACATGGACGGCAACGTTATTCGTGGGCGGGAGAAGGATCGGGATGGGTCACGCTAATGCGAAGAAAGATGCGTCAAATGAGGCTTACAAGGATACGGTGGTTTATTTGGCCGAATGTGATCCGGAGCTTTGGTGTGAATTTCAAACGAGCGGGGAGGCCTTGGCTGCTTCTCAAGGTGGTTCGGTACCAGAGGTGGTGTTCAGGCTGAGCAACGAAATGGATGACGACTTGCGCGAGATCGTTCAAGCTTCTAGGCAGAGCGAACTATATCGAAGAGCAAAATTGATGATGGAGAGCGCTCGGGGGTCTCGAATGTTGATCCAGCAGAATCCTACGACCTCGAACGCAAACCGTTCGACTTCACATGGTCGTTCTGGTAAAGGCTCGGACAAGTCCCGAGAGCAAGCCTTGAAGGCTAAATCCGAACTTTTGTCTAATCGACTAGCTCAGTACCAAACGGACGACAGACGTCACGTGGCTACCTTACGCGAGCAACGCAACGCACTTCCCGTCACCGCCCACGCATCTCTTGTCCTTTCAGCACTAGCGACTAACTCAGTGACAATCTTGATGGCAGCCACTGGCTCCGGAAAGACTACACAAGTTCCCCAATTGATCTTGGATGCAGCAACGATGCGAGGTGATGGTGCGAAATGTAACATCATCTGTACCCAGCCTCGTCGAATTGCGGCTATCAGTGTGGCCCAACGAGTGGCGAACGAGAGGAATGAACAGTTGGGTGACTCAATTGGATATCAAGTGCGGTTTGAGGCCAAGCCTCCGACACCCGATGGAAGCGTACTCTTCTGTACCACCGGGGTTTTCCTTCGACGCCTACAAAACGATATGGAGAGTGCCGACGGCGCTTTCCTTGATCCAATCACCCATGTTGTGGTGGATGAGGTCCATGAACGTGATATCGACACCGATCTACTACTATTTTGTCTTCGGAAGGTCTTGAAAGACCGGAAAGAAAAAGGTAAACCCGAAATTAAGGTCCTGTTGATGTGCGTTGTGTCATTCTTGAATCACGTCTGCCATAGTCCCACACACACATTGAGCTGCAAGCTGACCCTCATCTCCCTTCTACAGGTCTGCCACTGTAGACCCCACACTATTTGAAAAGTATTTTGCGGATCCCAGGACTGGTAAACCGGCTCCTGTCATTTCTGTTCCTGGGCGCTCATTCCCAGTTGAGAAACATTACCTCGAAGAATTGAACGGTGAATTACGCAAACTTGCACTGCCTCCCTCTCGAGGTGGGTGGGTATGGGACGACGAAAAAGTAGGAAAATACATTCACCGTGAATTGCAAGACCATCTCGAACTCGACCCTATCACCGGTAAAGTCCAACGGGACAACGATGATCTCGAGATGCCTTATGCCTTGATAGCCTTGGTAGTGGCATGGGTCCTGTCTAAATCGGCCGATGGACATGTGCTTGTGTTCTTGCCAGGTTGGGACGAAATCAAAGGAGTTCAGACCATCTTGCTCAATAACGTTCAATTCCCCCTACTTGGCCTTAACTTTAATGATTCGAGCAAATTCGAGGTTCACGTCCTCCACTCTTCCATCCCTGTTGTCGATCAACAAAAGGTCTTTACACCTCCGAGTGAAGGTGTCAGGAGAGTCATTCTCTCCACCAACATTGCAGAAACGTCGGTGACAATTCCGGATGTGGTGTTTGTTGTGGGTTAGTAGACCTTTCAGTTCATGGTGTTACCTTTCTTGGCTTTTGTGGAAGTCTAAGCTTTCCCATTCATGTCCCTTTTCAGACACCGGCAAGATCAAGGAGAAACGATTCGACCCAGAGCGACATTTGTCCTCGCTAGTCACTGCCTGGGTAGGTACTTCCAACCTTAACCAACGTGCTGGACGGGCCGGTCGGCATCGAGCTGGAGACTATTACGGTCTGTTGAGCCGAAGAAGATACGAAGCTCTGCATATTCATTCGACTGTCGAGATGAAGCGAACGGATTTGAGTAACTTGGTGATGCACGTAAAAGCATTAAATTTCCCCAACATGGAAGCTGAAGATGTGCTCGACCAAACCATCGAGCCTCCTGAACGCGAGCGAGTCTCAGCAGCCATGTCTCACCTTCAGACCATTGGCGCCCTTGACCGCCACAAAGATCTTACCGCACTTGGTCGAGTGCTGCTCCAATTACCAGTAGAAGCTCAAATTGGGAAATTACTTTTGTTAGGCTCTTTCTTCCGTTGCTTAGAACCAGCCCTTAACCTTGCCGCCATCTTGACGAATCGGGATCCATTCCTGTCACCCCCGGCAGCAAAGACGGAAGCCGATCGGATCAAATCTTCATGGGCACCTTTCGCATTCAGGTCTGATCCTCTAGCCTGTCTCGCTGCTTTCACCGCCTGGTCTCAATTTCAAGACAAGCGCGAGATCAATCGGGCCTACCGGTTTGCGAATGATAACTTCTTGTCAAAGCCTACGTTAGCGCAGATTGCCCAAGTGAAGACTCACCTGCTTTCAGCCTTGCGACGCGCCGGTGTGTTGGCGATCAGTGGCGGGAATGCTCATCAATCGCATCACCAGATTGGAATCCCGCCTCAGCTCAATAAGAACTCTGACAGCTTGCCATTGTTGGCAGCACTGATTGCGGTTGCTGTAGCTCCGAATTTTGCAGTGAGAAAGAGTACGAAGATTGTAGCGACGGAAAAGGATAGAGTATGTCTTCATGGACATCTCAACCCCCATGGCACCACATCATCGGGGGCTTATACTGTCCCTTTTTGAGACTGATGTTTTCTTCATCTTCTTAGGTGTGCTTTATCAATCTCTCAAGCGTAAACTCTTACAAGAAGGAAGCAGCAGCGGCGGATGACATCCCCCTTCAAAACGAGCGTCAGCTATTTGCATTTGGTGAAAAGAGCTTATCACTTCCTCGGCCGGGTGAGAAAGGACAAGGGCAAATGTCGCTGAGGTCAACAACGAGACTAGACCCGTTAGGATACATGCTCTTCGGCGCTCGTCGGCTGCAGGCCTACCCTCGCGGTCTTCAGTGTGATGGCTGGCTTTCTATCACGGGGGACGAGGGCGCGTTGGACGATGTGGAGAGGCTGAAGGAAGTGCTGGACGCTTCGCTGTTGCGCGTGTTTGATGGGCTACAAGCCCAGATCTTTCGCAAGCATCGGCCCAAGATCATTCACCAGACCATCGCCAAAGCACCAACGGCCGCACCGGCCTTGGACGTAGATGAGAATAGTGAGTCTGATATTGATGAAGATAATGAGGATAAGGACGAGGATAAGCCAGAGGAGGTGACGGTGCCAGAAGTGCTCGAGCTGAAAGCAGAGGAGATCAAAGACCTCGAACGTCTAACTGAAGGTGTAGTGTCGCTCTTGAACGGTTACTCGGAGGAACGATTGGCCGCTGACTCATCACGAGCGCCTAGTCGACCTGATAGTCGGGCTACAACGTCGCACAATCCATATTTGATGAATTACTCAGGCGGAGCTGATCCCAGAAGTGGGAATAATACTCGTCCCAATAGTCGATTGACTGATAGACTCGGGCCATCAGTCCATGCCTCTGGCGTTCCTTCAGCACTAGCGCCAGGTGGAATGATGAGGGCTTGGGGTCAACAGGCTACTTCTGGGTCTTCTCATCTTAACACACCTCACAATATCAGTCGTACGAACAGTCATGCTGGTAGTTGGAGATGATCATCTCCGCCTACTCTTTCAGATGCTCGTGTCCTTATCAGAAAAACAACAACAGAGATTGTAAACAAACTGATCAAACAGCAGCATTCTTCACTAAATAACAACTGGCATGGTTTGTTTCTTTGTTATCCCTTTTTGTTTGTTTGTTTGTTTGTAGACGTGTCGAATGAATAGCGAGAATGTAAGAGTTGATTTTTTTTCATATATGTTCTATTTCTTGTGCATGAGGTTGTGAGTAATTTAGATAGATGAAAAAAAAAGTCAATATATATATATATATCACCGTGTCCGTAGCTCACGCCCCCCACGTCGGGGACACTCTAATTGCTTGCATTTAGGGCCAGATTTGGTTTTTCTCCCAAAAATGAACTCAAACCCATGTTTAGCCTAAGTCTCCCTCAACATCTCACTCCTCAAACATGTCAGTTTCCTTCATCCCATGGCTTACCCCTCAACCCATATGAGGATGAGTTGAGTAAAATATGAGGCTGATTTACTCCCTTGTGCTAACATATTTGCTCATTTCACATGCTGGGACCTACAAGGGACATTTTTGCAACAGAAATGCAAAGCTTGGAGAGCCCCTGACACTGGTGGTGTGAGCTACAGACACTGGGTATATATATGTGGATTTAGGTCTTATTCATACCTTGATGTAAATCTCATAGAATAAGGCTATATCTCACAACAATGTAATTTGTTTTGATTTTTTTTAATCTCCCTGTTATTCTTTGATGAATTCAGAACAAGAATAAGTACTGTACAAATATCTTTTTCTTGGTAAGCAACATTTTTTTTTTTTTTTTGGTGTATCCTCTGCACAAGTGTTTGTGTATATAATATACAATCATAATTCCATTAATCCCATAGCCCTTTGTCCCATGCTCCACTTTATCCATGGATTATGGGTTTCCTGTAATTTGGGAAGGCAGTAAATAAACTTTTTTTTTTAAAAAAACTCCTGAACCCTATAAACCATAGCCAAAAAAAAAACCCCCCCCCGCTTTAGCCATGCAGATCCCACTGTACAGTGCAAAAAAAAAAAACAATTCACTCACAGAGGACAATCAACATCCTCACATCCTTGTTTCACCCTAACAATGCACTCAATTCCTAGTATCACTCTAACTCTACATCAAATCAATTTCAAGGTTTGGATACAGACCCTACATTATCATCTAGAGATGTCACATATGGCTTCAACAACATACATTCTCTGATGAGGAAACACAATTTTTTATGTGTACATCTGTAGATTCTGTAGACACATCCAAAGATTTTTTCAACAAGCTGTATGACAAGTTTGAACTTGAGATTGTAGAAATGGGATTAGATATAATGATCAATGATTCCAAGGCTTGAGTAGAACAGTTACAAGCCAGAATAGACAAGGGAGAACATCTAGATACTGTGGCTTTGAGTTGGGTTCTAGAAAATAGCTACTAAAGAAGCAAAGAGCATCTGGTCAATAAATGTATGATGGCAGAAGAGAATGAACTTGAAAGGGAGTGATGAGGGGGGGGGAGAAAGATCTATTACTCAAGTTAGTCAAAAAGGGATTTGAGGCCTTGGAGGAAATGCAGGGTGGAGCTCAAAGAGTTTCCTCTTTGAGAAAGAAGCTTGGCCAACCTTTGAAGCAAGACCAAAAGAAATGATACACAACAGTACCTTACCTACCCAAGACTAAGGTTCAGGACACTGTGAATCAGAGAATGACAATCTTGGACTGGCACCATGTGCAAGCTCATCCAAATCAAAGCACAATAGCTCACTGGTTTCATCTGTGTTTTCTTTCCCCCTGAATTAAACATTAAGTAGCCTTTGATTTTTGAGTGGCTTAAAAATGAAGCCAAGATTCAACAAACAAGCACCTGATACACTAGGTGGTTAAAAAACAATTTTGAAAGGCCAAGTTTCCCAAGGTCAAACCTCTTTTAGAGGTTTGGGTTGGGAAAGCCATTCTGAACAAATTCCCCTTATCCAAACTTATAATTTGGGAGACATGAGCTGATTTTTGCCTGCATACTCAAGATCTCAAGCTTTTAGTGGATCTGAGAATCAAATGGATGGATGGCCAAGTTTGAGGGAAATCTTTGAATTTAGAGTTTTGTACAACATGGAAAGGCTGAAAGTGTTGATTAAGAAGAAGATGGTAGCAAATGAACAGAAATGCCTAATTGGAATTTTCAAGTCATATCATCCAAAAAGATGTTTTTCAATATGGATGAGACAGGCTTCTTTTATGTGTCAGGTAAATCCCACACCCTTTTTTAAGTTTGTCTTCTCATCACTCATGTGTTTTTTTAAAGAAAAAAAAAGGCTACGTTATGGTCCTGTAGATTTCCACCAGACCATGCACAGGCTAACACTGTTGCCCATGGCCTCAAGTCATCAAAGAATAGGCTTACATTTGCTTTCACATGTAATACACTTGAAACCAAAAATCATGAGCCTTTGAGCATTGGAAAATATCAAAGGCCTTGTTGTTTCAAAGGAAAGTTAGGAGGCAAACTTGGTTTTTCTTATTCCTTCAATGCCAATGCTTGGATAAATCATATGATCTTCCAAGATTGCCTTGATAAGCTAAATATGAAGTGTGTTGCCAAGCAGAAGCAGACAACTTTGCTGGCCATTTACTTCCACCTGCTCCTTTGACAAACATCAAAGTTGATTTTTTTTAAACCAAACATGACCTAAGTTGGATTTTCCTGTAGGCTTGAAAAAAAAGTGATTGAAATTTGTTTTCTGCTATTTTCTAATAAGTATGATCAGTAATAATGTTCTAATAATGTATATGCATGATAAACTATCTCCTTAGACCATTTTGGCACACCACAGTGCGCTACCATGTGGGGCAAGATGCTTGTGGAAAGAGTGCAGATATGCTAATGGAAGATTTCTGTCAGCCCTGAGCATAAGAATGCCATGGACTAACAAAGCAAATTACAACTCATACTTAGTTTCAAGAGTAACAACTAAAAAGTGTACTTACCAACCAAGTAATATTATTGCAGAAATGGATTCTACACAAAAAATAACATATAGTTCATATTTACACTTTGTACTATAGAGTTGTAATACATACTGTAATCACATGTGTAAACATGTTACACTAACTAGT
>KI566221.1:7053-27373 GCA_000500245.1 Cronartium ribicola 11-2
AACTTGTTGGCAGAAGTGAGCCTGTTGGAAGTTGAATGTTTGGCATTGTATAAGTAACTGTTCTAGTGTCTTGGCTACTCCAAATTTTGAGCACTTGTCAGATGTTAATAATAAAGTTTTACTGAATCTGTATAGATAACTGTTTAACACTATTGTGACTCAATCTAATTTGAAAACTGATGGAAGATTTTCCTTCTTTTGAGGGAACAAAGTGCTTTCCAGATTTCTTTGGCGGGTCATGTAAGAGCAGGGTAATTAGTGAGGAAATTTGGCTTGATAGATGTTGAAAATATTCCCTGGCGCAATCACAAAACAATCAAACTTTTTCCGTCTCCTCCGTGGCTACCTAAAATCGGATCAATTCACAACTTAAAATTACCAAGAAAAGACGCTAGTCACTTGATATCAAGTCAGGTAACCAAAGAAAAAAGATCAAGGAAGCATTGTGTACTTCACTAATGCATAGGTTATCCCGGATAAAGGAGGAGATGCAGCCGCAGTCTCAGATACTCAATTTGCCGTGGCATCCATTGATCCACCAGAAGTAGTAACATGCACAGACTTTCTTATAAGTATCAAAGATGGCCCCATGTTTGGTGACCCACGTTAACAAGTGTTGTCCAACTTGCTCAAGTCAACGAGTAGCTTTTGGAGGGTTAGTGTGAGCTACAACGTGTGAAACTTCATCAATGAACACAATACAGATTTTGTTGGATTTTGGATCTAAAATGGATGTGAGTAAGAGGGATGAGTTGTATATAAAATACAGAATGACTCACCAGGGGGATCTTTGAGGGAGTCCATTGTTGATATCAAATTCAATAGAGAGATAGTCTTGTAGCCGCAGTGCCGTCGAGCATTCTGATAAGAAAGTGTCCACTAGGTTGATAAGGTATGCCGGGCATTTCCAGGTGTACAGGGTGCGAAGAAGGCGACGCTTGTGAACCGACGGATACACGGATTTCATGTCCAGGAAAAGAGTTGAAACTGTTGTATTTTCACACCACTGGGTTTTGATCCATGTTATGAGTATGACTCTGGCGTCCTCTAGACCATGTTCTTTCCTTCCTCCCATATGACATTTTGACACGGCTCCTACTTTTTCTGCCCAATATGTCATACGCTGTATAATTATTTCCACAAAAGCATTCCCTAAGCAGGATATCAGGGCAATAGGGCGGTACGCCTTAGGATCTGAATAATCATACTTCCCTGCCTTCCTTATGATTGCAGTTATTGCACTACGCCACGTTTGAGGGAGATAACCAGTGGTTATACAGGCGTTGAAGAAGCAAGTGATAGTTTGGCTAGTCTTGGGCAAGATAGTCGGATGCGTTCATTTGAAAATGCATCACTTCGTGCAGCTTTGTTTGATGGGAGAGAGTGTGTGATTGTTTTGACTTCATGAGTTGTGCCAGGTATAGAGTCTAGATTATTGGGGTCAAGGTTGTTAGTATGCCAGTCCAGCGGGATATTAGAGAGGTCTGCGTCGATATGGGCCACCAAGGTTCCATGGCAGAGCAGTTTGGATTCTTCTTCCTCATCTGATGTCAAGGAGCGGTCATCGCGGTAGAGTGGAGAAATCTTACCTGTGGTGCTAGGTTTTGCATATTTCAAAGGCCTTGAAAATATCTGAGCCTGTACACTTGGCTAAGAACGACTTCCAGTGGTGATTTTTGGCTGCGAGAACTTCTTCTCGAAAAAATGCTTGCCACTTCATATACCATTCGCAAGCTTCTGGTGTATGACTTTGTAACATCCCTTTTCTGGCACGGTTTTGTTGTTTCAGTATAGGATCAAGTTTTTCCAAGTTCCACCATGCTTTATAGTAATGCGTCTTAGTGGTGGTGTTTCTGCCTTGGGGGTGATATGCTTCAAGAATTATTTCACTAAGTCGACGTGCACTCGTGTCAAATGTCAACGAGGACTCAAACGAGAAATTTTCAAGCGTTAGGGCTTTCTGGAGTTGTTCGCAAAATAAAAGAGGGTTCAGTTTAAGTAATGACGCAAGATTATGAGTAGGTGGAGGGGGGGTTAAGTGAAAGACTGATCTGGGTAAACAGAGCCTGGTGATCTGACGCAAAATTTTACAGAGAGAACATCACACCTGTGAATTTTGTTTGCTAGAGCCCTGTTTGTCCACGTTATATCAACTGTAGTTGGAGAAGTTCCTTTTGACCAGCGATTAGGAACTCCTTTGGGGGGGATGAGCTTGAAACTTGCTGAGCCACACATGTGGGTCAGTCCTCTGGCTTGAGGATTAAAACGACATGTGTGGGGAGCGCTCCACATGCAGTAGTGGAGGTTGGCATCGATCACAAGTAAAGAAGAAGTTTTTCTGTCATTGAGCAAGCTCAGCCACTGTTGTTGGACTAGTAATCTTCGAAAATCAGATGAGGGGTTATAACATAATATGACTCTAAATTTCATGGTATTATCAACATGGGATGAAAATTCTAGCGCTGTGAGGCGGTTTGAGCTGCTTTTTAATTGCAAGATTAAACATGTGCGGATCTTTTTAGATGTGTATATACATGACAAATGTCGGGCATTGTAAGAGGTAGCTACATCATCAAAGGATATGTAAGCGTTCTAAGCTGGGTACGGAGGGGGTGTTGATGAGTGAGGATTAAGCCATGGTTCTTGGAGGCATAAAACATCGTAGTTGGTCTTGGTTAATACGTGATGGGTGAGTACACGGGAGTTGTGACAGTTTGGTTGTAAGACTTTGAAGGAAGATGATAAGTCAGACGGTGGAGATGGAGAAGGGGAACGTGAAGTTGTAAGCATCAGTGAATGGCGAGGAAGCCAATGTAAGTAGGACGCTTTCTGTAGCTAAATTACCCATCACGTGATTCGAATAGGATAGATGTATCTACTGGTTTGATAGTGAGTTGTCGGAATCTAAGTGGGCAGATTAAGCTTCTATGGAGGTGAGTGAGCATACATTTCATTGGTTCGATCTACTTTTGCTTTTGAGTTTAAGATGTCATAGTGTAGGCATCTAGCGCATATTTGGATGTCCTCTGACATGCAGTCTCTAGTGTTGTGACCTTCTGCGCAACGTGTGCAGACTGGTCTGTTTCTACATCTTGATGCCACGTGTCCCAATTCTTGAAATTGATGGCATTGCATAGGTGGTTGGTTGGACTTTTTTCCTGGTAAGCAGTTTCCTTTATAAAATAGATCGCCTCGCTCGATTTTTCCTGTATAATTCTTTGTCAAAAAAAATACAGTGCTACTGAATCATGCTCCTTTGGAGCTTCGGGTTTAACTAACCATCTGGTCCTGTGAACGGCCTCTTTTGAGAGACGATTTTGTTGAATTGGTTGATCTTTGAATTTGGGATTGTTGGGGTCAAATTTGGCCAGGAGATATTGTAAGAGTACTGGGTAGGTCGGTTGAGTTGTGATGAAGTCTTTGTGTATGTATTTGGTCCAATGATATTGATTTTTGAGGACCCAACGGGCTGCGATTCTGTTCGGGGTTGGAAGTAGTAGGTCGCCAGAAGGTAATCGAGCGGCACCTTTGACTTGAAGGGGGTTTCCCTCTTGTTTAGCATTAGCAGCGAGGAGTGCTGCATTGACTTGATAGGCTGAATCTTTCACTTCTAAGTTAGCACATGGGTCAGTTATTAGTCGGAACCCTAATGATGATGTTCGCCAATGTGAACTCATGGATCGTTTTGTTTGGTGGTGGTGCGACTGGTGCTTAAGAGCCAGCGACTTGTGACCAAGTGACCGCAGGACGAGGCGGGAGCGAAAAGGGTGGGTGAGTTATTGCCATAGGTGTCGTCAACAGGTATGAGCCAGTTCCTTGTGACGACTAAGGGGTCTAATCATAGGGAAAGACGCATAGGAAGAGTTGTATATATGATTACTTACTATGTACCACTAAACACAGAAGGCATAGATAGTGCGGAATGTTAAAACAATAGCACTCAAAAAAGAAGAAAAAGAAAAAAAAAAACAGGTAAGTACTTATGAGCCTGTGGCGAGGGCAAGGCATCAAAATGTTCACGCCATGGGTATGAGTTATGACAGGCCTGACTGTAGTACTGACCGTGACACCTTGTGACAGCCTTGGAGCTTCCAATGAAACCCCCCCTCCCCCCGATCGCACAGGATGTCAACAAAACGTTAGCAAAAAAAAAATCCATGGGAAGAGAAGTAGAGATGTCGGCGAGCCCAAAGAGACGCACAATCGAAGAGATTGAAGTAGAGATCGAGAAAACAAAATTAAAGCTTCACCAACTTCAAGCCGAATTGCACTCCCTCACTCAATCTCCATCGGCCCAACTCAATCCAGGTGAGCCAAAATTACTGACTAGGCGCGCAAGCCAAATCGACGTCCCGATTTTTTTTAAGGCGCATACATTCTGCTATAACTGGTCTTTCAAGATGTGATGGTCAACCAATATCTTTAATACTCACCGTGTCTCGTTAAAGCTTCTGATACAGACTCGGTTGTTGGTGCTCTACCATTGCCACTAGAAGATTACCTCCGATATGGTCGTCAGATGATCTTGTCCAAGGTCGGCTTACCAGGTGAGCGCAGCTGAATCTCAACCGAGCTCTTACCCACGGATATCTCCAACAACTTACTATGTTTGATTTTGTTTGTAGGCCAGTTGAAGTTGCGAAACGCGTCGGTGTTGGTCATCGGTGCAGGCGGATTGGGCTGTCCCGCCTTGCTCTATCTCGCTCGAGCCGGCGTTGGTGAAGACCCTCTTTCCAGTCGCAGCCCCAGGAAGGACAAGCAGATTACTGATGAGTCGTTCGGTCATTAGGCAAGATCGCGATTGTAGATCATGATACCGTCGAGCTTTCCAACCTGCATCGTCAGGTCCTTCACACGACCGCAACAGTCGGCATGAATAAAGCAGAGTCGGCCAAGATTGGGATTTTGGCGTACGTGGAAGGACATCATCTTTCGCCAGATACCTGTTTGTGGGATATTGACCTGGCACACCCAACACATCAATTCATTGATTGGTCGCAAACAGTGGAACCCCGGGGACCCAAATTGATACCTATGCGACCCCTTTTGCTGCCGAAACACTTGCAAACCCTACCAAGAGATCCTTGCCGCCTTTGAACGAGTTCTCACTCGTGTTGGATTGCACGGACAATTCACAGACGCGTTACCTGATCTCGGACGCGTGTGCCGCGGCTGGTCTCACCCTCGTTTCTGGGGCGGCCATCCGGACCGAGGGCCAATTGTCGGTCTGGAACCTACCGCTCGAGGGTGGAGGGCGAGGACCGTGCTATCGGTGTATTTTCCCCGAGCCTGTTGAGGATCGTTTAGAGCAACGTTGCGAGGACGAGGGTGTGTTGGGTCCGGTGGTTGGTCTTGTCGGCGTACTGATGGCCTTGGAAGCCGTCCGGCTCTTGACTGGCACTCATAGTTCGTCTTTCTCATCTTTCTCTAACTTGTTAGGTAGTCAGATGATGCTGAACACAGTTCACGTTATTGCACATCTCCAGATTGCGTGCCCACTCTGCTCCTCATTCCTTCCTTCCGTACCATCAAGCTCCGCAAAGCTCAGACTCGCTGCAACGGCTGCCGTCTTGAAGCCAAAACGCGCTTCTTCGAGCGTCTTCATCAACAACCAACCTCTAAACCGTGTGGCAGGCCTGCATTACCCCCAAACATTGTACCTCTCTTCAAGCGTATTTCTCCCATTGTAAGTCGCCATCATCCGGCATTAAATCAAACTACGTACTAAGGAGGATATGGTGTATGCAAATCACAACAAAAATAAGGAATTGCGAACCGGAGCTAGAAAGCTCGAAGAGTTTGAAATTGTGGATGTCCGCCCACCTGCCGAGTTCTCAATATGCTCGTTACCTCATTCCACCAGTATGTCACCTCCTTCCATCCTCCGTCGAAAGCCAAGGACCCTGACTTCGAATAAAAACATGTTAACAGACCTGCCTATTGGCGAAGCATTGGCACCTGAACATCACTTGCTTTCGAAACGGCCGATTCTGTTTGTCTGTCGAAGAGGGAACGATTCGCAGTTGGCTGCACAAGCTGTGGGTGGTGAGGAGGTGTATGATCTTGAAGGTGGCTTGGTAGCTTACGCGAAGCAGGTCGATCACTCTTTTCCGCTCTACTGACACTTGGGCAGATGGGTCCGCTACATATTGCTTCTCATCCCCGTGGTTTTCTTGGAATATAGACTAATTTATATATCATATCGCTTTGTACATCAAAGACCCATAACTTGTGTTCGCGTTTAAGCAAGCCCCGAGGAAACCAGCTAAACACAATGGTTTAACTTGAAACATGACGCTGTCCACAGATCAGAACCGATCTTGGTGTCATAATGGGAGGGTCTGTTCACGTAATAGATAGTGGCCGTCTTTGGAATGGTTTGTCAAACTCAGGGGAAAGTGGCCCTCAATCTTTGATTGGGTGCATTCAATGAGAACAAGACATAGGACTGCTGAAGAAGTATCACGATTGTAGAATTAAAAGTAACTAATGAATATCAATGGCTAATGTTTACACCGTTTGGTGATTGTGGTCGTCAAGCCCTTCGCAAATTGTGGTAACGTTCCTGATCAAAGGACTAAGCCAAAAGAGCTTGCCTTCCTTCTTCAAACTCGCGAGGCAAAATGGAGACTAGTTTATTAATCAGCGCGGATGTGAACATCTTAGGTTGTTTCTCGAATGTCCACTCGATTCCAGGTGCACCAAAACAAATCCATGTTAGGCTTGCAGTTCTCAAATGTAGAGTTCTTTGTGTAAATCAGTCAGCTAGAAGCCTCGGAATCCGGTAACTCGATCTCATGGGCTCTACGCTGCTCCAAACCGCTCAAATGTCTTCGCCTCGAGCTCGGAGAGAGGCACCGCCCGAGCGAGTACGAGTCCGACCGCCGAAGTCCCCGTCCTCTTTCTCTCTAAATCTGTATCCTTTTTCGATGCATAGGACGCAAACACTGACGGGAACAAACAGACATCTCGAAAGGTTTGGGAACCACAGATCATGTTCCAATTTCTCGACTTCCCAAGCGTGTGGTAGTTGTCAGAAACGAGATAACTCGAGCTTTTGGGGGAGGAATTCATCTATGTGAAGAAATGGATCTATGAAAGTGGAAGATTAAATTTCGCCCAATTGGTCAAGTAGTCCGCGGGAGTAGGTCGTTGGTGCTTCTGTCTTCGTTAAGCGGGAGTTGCGATCAGGCATCCATCAGAGGGTAGTATATAAACCGCCGTTTGTTGGCCTCTCAGATTTCTCGTTCCCATCATCCCACTTTCACCATTTCCTTCGCTTCAGTTTTCACTTTTCTCAATTCACCATCATCACAATCACTCACTATCTCATTAGAATCTGACTCCTCAGTCGATACCCTTGATTCGTCTCACATCAGCTCCAACCTCTTTCTCGATTCTCATCGTCCCTGCAAATGTTGCTTCAATCTTTGATCGCTACCCTCGCCTTAACGGGTACGAAGCTTCGTTCTCACCCATTCAAATTTCTTCGAGGGCTTGCCTCCTGCTTTATTCGACTGTTACTGACCTTACCATGTCTTCTTTTCGCACAGCCTCTGTGGTTAAGGGAACTTCCTACTCCCCAGCTACCCGACCTGCCTCAGAAGCCCCTGCGGACAAGAGAACCCACTACGCGCTACAAACCCGACCTGCATCCGTGGCTCGGGCCTCCACCTTGGCAGATGTGACTGCTGTATTCGGTGTTTCCGCCAACGTCGTTGTCAACCTTGGACCGACCTTCAAGGACGCCTGCAAGACAGGAAATACCGATGTGCTTGTCCGAGGCCTTGTTGATGTTCGATCTTCGATTCTCGACTTGGGAGCCAAGATCAACTTAGGAGTTGGTATTTGGATCGGTGCCAATATTAATGTAAGTTCCTTTTATGTTTTGAAGATCTTTCAATGTACATGATTCTCAACTTCTTACCTTGTGATCATCTTGAAACAGGTCTTTGTTGATCTTTATGTCAATCTGTTAGTCAAACTTCAAGTGCTGCTGAAGATCATTGTCGCCGGTCGCCAAAGTGACGCTTGCCGAAGTACATTACTTTCATTCTATCCTCCTTGATTGTGATCTGAGATGTTCATGTGATGAAGGTGATTGACGAACTGTTTTTATGTCTCTTCATGTATCACTCAGGCTCCATCATCTCTTTGGCCTCTCCCTTGAAGGTCGTGCTTTCAGTGTTCATCAACGCTGGTGTTGATGTTCATGCGATGATCGGTGCCCGTGTCGACTTGGATCTCTTGGCGTCGGTTGGAGTTTCTCTCGGAATCAACGCAAACGTTGCAGTCGGCGCGCTTGTCGGATCTGGCTCCAGTGCCGAGGCAACTGCTGCTGTGCCCGCCTCAACAGATGTATCTGCCAAGTTTAATCTTTGCGTCGATCTCATGGTCAAACTCGGACCTTCCTTCGAGGATGCCTGCAAGACGAAAAACACAAATGTCATCATCAATGGTCTTGTTGATCTCAAAGCCTCCATCGTTGACCTCGGAGCGAAGGTCAATGTTGGTGTTGGTGTTTGGGTCGGTGCTGATATCAATGTAAGCTATGCTTTGACTTTGACATCAAAGGTCTGATTCCCTTTTGACTGATAAAATAAATTGTTTTCCTTAGGTGTTTGTCAACCTTTACGTACAACTCATGGTCAAACTTCAAGTGTTACTGAAGACCATCAGCGCCGGTGGTCAAACCGACTCTTGCCGAGGTAAAACTACATTCAAACAGTCATTTTACGTGCTGTCACTACTTTCGTTGATCACTCAATCCCTTGGTTATTTTCCCCCCACACTGCGCAGACTCTATCTTGTCTCTGAATGCTCCTTTGAAGGTTCTTCTGAACGTGTTCATCAACGCTGGCATTGATGTTCACGCGGCGATTGGTGTCCATGTGAATCTCGACTTCCTTGCTTCGATCGGCATTTCGCTTGGAATCAATGCTCAAGTCGGGGTTCAAGTCGGGGCTCACGTCGGGGCTCAAGTCGGGGCCTAAGTCGGTCAAAAGGATGGATTTGGTTTCGGCGGGTTCCCCAAACTCTACTAGTCCTTCCTTGCAGCCTGTGAAATTTTCATAGGATCATTGATCTCTTCGTTCCTTGGGGCTTGATCATTCCCCTGTGGCATTTCATTTTGTTGTTCTGACCTTGTTTCAACGCTGTGATTGAGCGTATGTCATTTGTTATTAATCGTCCTTGGCTGCTTTGGCTCTTGTCTGTACCTCTCAATAGTGATACAGCCCATGCAGTGGACAAATTTACTTTCTTCAGTGTATTAGCATCCGCTGGCCCGAGCTCTCGTCGTAGCTTATATGATTTGGCTCATTCAAACAAGCTTTGAGAACTCCCAAACCTATCAGCGCAGATATTTCGACTCGAGTGGCACAAAAATCAATCCAACGATTATGAACCTCCCCTTCTGAGGAGATCAAAAACGTTTCTTTTCGAAGTTAAAGGTCGTTTCAGTCAACTTATAAAACAGACCTTTGAGAAATGTATGCGTGGCCAGGACCCCAGTTATATGGCGCTGGCCGAATGCAGGCAAGTGAAAGTTAGATTGTAACGGTCTGGAGAGAATGTCTCTCGTAAGAAGCTGTGTGGGAAATAAAAACCGCACAAGGATGACCGTAGGGATGAGGAGCTGACCTGGAGAGTGAAGGGATTAGGATACGATGAGGAGAGAGAAAAGGAACACAAAGATATTGATCTCTGTCTTTATATAACCTCGTATCCATCCTACACTACGTCATCCCATGACATCATCCCCTTACTCATCAGACACTCATCCCTCGATCACAACTTGGAGAAACAATCATGCTACGAACACCACTTCATCATCATGTTAATTAGGCGTTCATGTTGAATTAGAAATGGGCCAATATTGATATGTATGTATGTAACTGTGGTTGATTTGGAGACGCATAACTACAGGAGAAGGAGAACACGATATGTTCTTGTTTGTACACTTGATTCTTTTTGTGAAGATCACGAGGAACATTTGACCAGAGGAAAGAAGCAAAGCAAGGCATATTCTCGAACCAAACCCATTAATACAAAAACCAAAGTGAGCCATAAAAGTGAGGAGACATTGACCATATGAAGCCCATAGTTGTGTAGGATAACCACAGACACCATCCTGCCTGCTTTCTTTGATTGTGTATGCATGATACTTATTATGATGGATGATAAGAAGAGAGGAGGAACAAATGCCCATATGTCCTAGCAAGCCTATCTCAATCTTTCAAGAGACAAAACATGATTTTCTCTCTGGCTTTGCATGACCACTTGTAATATCTTTAAGGGAAACTTACTCATCAAAGGAGTGAAAGACAAAACAGGTGTGGGTATACATTCCCAAGTCTTCTATGATATACTAAGCACTTTTTGAAACCATTTTTCAAAGACAGTGGTGGAAAATCTTGTAATCAGTTCCAAGATCTTTACATTGATTGTGAGGTCTAAAAGTGCATCTGTGATTTTTCACTCTCACCGTGTCCGTGTGGTGGTGGCTTGTCAACAAGAGCAAAGCCCAAACAGACAGGATGTCTTGAACAGGTGCCTTCCCATGGTCTGTTTTTTTCAAAAAAAACAAAAAAACATCTCTTGTTCTGGAGACCTACTTAATCATCTAAAACCTTCTGACACAAATTCCTAGGGGGATGGCTTTGCACCAATCAAGTCCCACACTGGCAGGTTGTACTGTTAACATATTTGGCTTGGAGAACGGCCTGCAAGCAGTACTCAACGGCAACAAAGTTGCATCGGATGAAAATGTCCGAATCGACATTAGACATGTTCATCCAGTTCAACTACTCCTTTGTCTTGTTGGGGTCAACGGGGGCCTTGGGATACTGGGGACAGCAGCGTTAATATTGGGACAGAGAGAGACCAATATAAATGAGAGAAAGAGATGGAAGAAGTTTGATGATGAACTTTTTTCATGTTGCTGCTCCAGAGGTTTAAAGAGCCCCACAAGACCACACTACAAACACAGCCTTCGACCAACAACTGTAGATGTACAAGCACACATGAAAGAGAGCTCCAACATATCCAAGCGGGGGAACCTTGGATGAAGGCATACTTGTGTTGAATGGATGCATCCAATGTTGAGTCGGAGGCAACCATTTAACACGAATTGATTTATGGTGACTTGGATGCTAATTCCCAAGCCATGATATCCAGATTACCTATTTTAGTCAATCTGGACTGGGGTTAATTCAACGGTCAGCATCTGAGCACTCCTCAGAGCCAGCCTTTGAGCCAATCATGTTCAAAGTGTGGAAACCGAGTATGTTGACAGAGCAAATGGCATACCAAGACTTCTTACAAACTCTTCAGAGACTAGTGGTGAGTGTATTTTGAAGCACCTCTTCCACTGTTGAGACTATTTTGTTTCAGTTGTTTGAATCCAAGTCTAGCCAGCACCAGTAAGAAGGATGCTTTGGGTTGAAAATTGCAAGGTGTTCTTGAATGGCATTTGCTTTGGAAACTGCATCCAAGAAATTGACCCAAGGCTTTCCTCAGGGCCAAAAAAAAAAAAAAGTGTTGAATGAATGCCTTGGACCATGTGTCCAAGGCACTCTCCATCCACGGACACCTTCATTTTTTTAATCCACAGCATCCTTGTTGGCAGTGCAGCACATCAATTTTCTCTTAAGCTTTGACAAAAAAACCAATTAGACCCCAGACACTAAAGTTTGGCCACTAGTTTCCTGTGGCTCCCTTCCAGGGCAATTTTTGGTCTTCAACTAATCTCTGCATCAACTTATTGGTCATGCTGTGTTGGAGGCCTTGTGTCCAAAGATTCCTTAGAAGACTATATCTAAGAGAAATGTGATGAGAGCGCAATCATCAGGAGAAAACAAAAAGCATGAAAGTAGTACACACTTAATTTTTGGAAGTTTGCTAGTTTGTTTTCAAGTTTCTTTTGGTTGTATTTAAGCCTTTTTTTTCACCAAAAGAAAGGAATTGTTTGTCAAGGAGAGGAAGAAATATGATTTTGATGACAGCCCAAATAATTTTCAAGAGAAACTGTATATCTATTTCAAAGTGAAAGCGTTTTAAGACTCAGCTGATCATACTTCACCTCCAAACCAATATCTTGTAGATCATTCTGCAATCTCAATTCATGGTTTGCTCTTTTTCATTGTCCCTGCATAGATAATTTCACAAACTTGTGAAAGGTTTTTAGTTCTTGGTGTTTTCCCCAGGGGGAGGGGGACTTGGTTCAATACTTTCAGTGAAAGTAAGTCAGTAGTCAAGAGGAGGTTAAATTTCTTTCTGAGCTCAACTGTATTTTCCAGTTATGGCATAAGAACCTAAATCTTAAGATTTTTCTTACCAAATCTCAAAGCTGATTTTGGCTATAATTGAGCACTTGAAAACATTGGAGAACTTTCAAAGAATATCAACTATTTCCAAAATTTGAGTCGAGATTCTAGAAAAATATCATGCTCTAGGATTGTATTCCATAATTGTGGTCTAGGTTATGCCATACCTTCCTCCTAGAGCTATGTGAGATTTTCTTTGATTAAATCATTTTTTTTTTTTGCTGGAGATTAGAAATGTTCATTGATAAAGGACTCAACATTGCTTGGATTTGGATGCACACAATTTTGGTGTAGATAGCTAAGGATATCCATCAAAGATTTTCTCTGGAATCAAGCCCTGTATTATTGGTACAGAAGTGTATATCACTCCAAATCAAACTGGTGCCCAGAAATGTTTTTGGGAAAGTGGGCATCATTGCTTCATCCATCACAAAGAGTTTTTATGATGCCGACTTTTTTTGAATTGTTCTTCTTTCCTGTTCCATTTGCTCACCTACCAACCACTACCCTCACTGCTAAGGCATTTGCCTTTGATGCTGTCATCCTAAGGTTTCATAGATGCAGCATCCAAGCTTTCCAATGACATATTCCAACCAATGGAGGAAAATCACCTTGGTTCAAACCTTGGATGTAGCATCCAAGAACACATTCCTCAACTGCTTTTGTTGTGTAGTTAATGCCAACATAGGCTTTGAAGTGATCTATCAAGCACTTTACAGGCAGGTTTTGTTTGGGTCCTTCTTGGAGCCCCAAACAAACTCACACACGCCAAAGCACATCAAAGTGTGAGGAAACTGCCATCTGAGGAATGCCCTCCTTCAATTGAGAGTGCATCTGATATGGACATGATGGTGTAGACATGTCCATAAAGGAGACCGTGAGAGTTTAAGTAGTTTATACTTGATTCTGTTTGGCCTCAAATTTTTAACAAAGCCTAGTTTAATGCAGTTGATACCAAGTTAGGTTAGTATGTTTGATTGTTCACTAATTCTTTGACCTGGGCTGACAGTTGAGCTCTAGAAAACCCTTTGATCTGGACCTGTTATTTTTTTTCTTATAAAAAAAAAAAAACTATAGAAACACCACTTGGTAAGGTATTAGTAATAATGTATTTTTTTGCAAACCTTGATTTCCCCCCATCATTTCAGTGCTATGTAAAGTGATCTTTTCTCTATTCAATCATTTAAAACTTTACCCTTTTTTTTTCTTGGTTGACATAAGTTTGTCTTCAACGTTTCACAAAGGAATGACTTTTACATCCTTATGTGTCCAAGCAGATGATCAAAGATGAACATTTTCCAGTGAGTTTTTTTTCTAAAGTATCATCATCTAAGTACATAGTCTTGTAAGCGCATGAATTCAATTGTTACTTTGATAGTTCTTTTTTGTTTAGCTTAAACTTTGTTCCCCTCGGTCCTTCATTCGAGCCCTCGTGTACATCTTATTCCGCACTTCTGCCTATTCTTATTTTAAGGTTTTTAACTATCCTGACATCCGGTCTTTCTGATCCGAGTAGCTCTCGGAAAAGACTGGTCCGAGTTCAAATGCTTAAAGGTCTTGTTAACCCAATTCACTCTTACTGTGGCCAATTCCAGTCTGCCTTAATGGGCGTGTTGGCACCCTGGACGTTTAATCAAGCTCACATTAGTGTTCGACAGAGCGCATTACTGTTGTACCATCTCACCGAAGAATTTTCCATGGGGTTCATATTAAACGACTGAAGAGAAAAGAGCTACACGATACTTACCTCGTCCACATGATTCACTGATTTCTAACTTTTCTTCTTTCCATAGGCTAAACCATTTGACTCTCGGAACCTCATTATCAGTCCAAACGACCGGAAAAGCCATCAAAGGATTAACATCAACACGCATCACCATGTGTACTGCACAAGAAAACAAAAAGAGAGCTCCATAATCACGTGTATGTATCCGAGTTTCTATGGATCTACAACCATCACCAACACGTGTTTCTGCTTTGATACCGTTTAAAGCCACGTTGACTTTTGCTTTACCGTACCATTCAATCGATCACAGTACAGTACAAATTCACGGTCTGGTCTGGGTTAAGTTTCGATCATGTACATACACCAAGACTTGGCTGTATGCGCCCGCTGGTGTCTTGTTCATGACGACGGCATGAGTATGTTGTACATACGGATGTATAGGGTCAAGTTTTTCACATCTTGAACCAACCCTACCTGTTGTAACTATCTCTACGATAGCTTAGATGATAGAGAGTACGGGCCAGTGAGAGCACGTGAACGAATGTAAGTATCGATCTAAACGCGTCGCGGGGCCGACTGATGAGAATTCAAACGAACAAAAATCAACCGATGGAGAACGGCGAAGATCAACAAAAGATTGGAACGGATCAGGTGCTAATTAGATAAAGTGAAGGTTTTGTTCACATTTCACATATGTGCTATTTTTAATTTTTAGTTACTTGAGTTTCCTTATAAGGATTATGGCTTCGACTCGTTCCTTTTTTTTTTATTATAAGTCAACATTGAAGGTGTGAGTCGATCGACCGACATCCCAGGTAAGTGAATGCGCGGCGGATGTGTTGATGCGTGTGTGAAGAAGGGAAGAAGGAGGAAGCAGTAGAATGTGGGAATTAAGTAGGACAGAGTGAATCACCATACAAGTTTATATGATAAGGTGTATATACTTTTGAGAAAGGGCATCATGGTACATACTGCAGCTAACTCGCCACGCTGTTCTCTTAGAAGACTGTCGGAGTCGGAGTCGGAGTCGGAATTCGGACTGGAGGGTTCCGAGAGGACCACTTGATTTTTAACAAGGTTCGGTCTCAGGCTGGGTGTGCATGTGTGCATGTGCGTGTGTGTGTGTGTGTGTGTGTAGTGTGGTGATAGGCTGTGTAGCACTTGACCTGATGCTGATAAATATGTAGAGTCTAGTGCGCGCGTCAAGTTTGGTGGTGACTGGCTGCTGCTGGGTGACATGAATGATGATGAATACAGTGTAAGTAAGTACATTCAGGGCGAGAATTGGCATCGGCAAGTTTAAACCGGCAGCCGAAGGTGGAAGCTTTTTCCCTTACGTTGAGAATCTAACGACCGGCAAGATTAAATCGATAGTCGGATACCTTCCAACTCAATTTTCTCACCGGGATCCCCAACGCTTAAAGTGAGGTCGGGTAGAATGTTGAACTAAACCGCGCGCGCGCGCATACATCCTTAAAAGATCGACTATATCATATTCAAGTAAGTAAGTAAGTACTTAAGCCAACGAGGGACAACTGACTTACATTCGAATTTCAGACGACCAGACAACATTTTGAAGTAATCGAATTCCAAACTCCAATTATAAATACTCTCCATCCATCCCAACGCATACATTTTCCCACATCCACTTTCTTTTGACTTTCCTGATACTTGTATACAAAACCATAACCCTTATCACTGTACTTAGATTGCCTACCTACTTACTCTTCATCCTCCCATCCATCTACATATATCTACTGTAGCCGATATCACAACTCACCACCCACGGCCGAGGTCTGTGCCTCCCTTGCAACTTCACCCATCCAGAACGACAGACCTCCCTGGGCTCATTTTAACTTCAACCCCTTACAGCCATCTCTCCTTTAGTTTCTTTTTAATACGCTCCTCTCACTCTCTTTCTCTACCTGTACNCCCCTTTTCTTCTTTCGAGATATATGCTATCATCTGCATCTACCCCCTTATCTAAGTTTCTCAATCAACCAACTTATCCTCTCCATCACATTCCTCTCTCACTATGCCTCATAGCTCTCTCCCTACATCTAAATCATTAGCAATCCCATTTGGTCAACCTAATGGATGTCGTCCAAGCCCTCATTCTAATACTACTCACTCTGTTCTTACATCCATTCATATCGCCACAGACACTACATCTTCCAGTACTACCAATCCAGAAAATGGGTCTCATTCTCATCAACATCATCCACCTAATAAAACCCGAACCATCCAACCTAACCTCGAACGACCCCGATCCGAGATTGTCATCGACCTCTACGATCCGAATCCGGGTCGGATCCTATGTCAAATTCAACCTCAACCATCCGCACTCGCTTCACTCGAATTAAACTTACACCTTCATAACCTCGTCACTCAACCTCACTTGATATATTGGCCACCACCACCAACACCATCGGACATCAAACCAAAGTTATCAAATTTGATTTTACAGATAATGGCACCATCAACTCATCAATCTAAAGTACCACCTAAGATTATGACAACTCCATCTGGAAAACCTATACCACCAAGACCAAGGAAATTGGCTTTATTAGGATCTAGATCTGTTGGAAAAAGCTCATTAGCCGTACAATTTGTTGATGAACATTTCGTTGAAAGTTATTATCCTACAATCGAACACACTTTTCAAAAGACGGTAGAACTTAAAGGACAACTCTTTAATCTCGAATTATTTGATACTGCTGGTCATGTAAGCTCTCTTGTCTCCTCTTTTTTTCTCTTTATTCAAATTCAAATTTTGCTTATCACCCCTTACTATCTTATCGTTTAGGATGAGTTCACGATCTTGGACTCAAAACAAGCTATAGGATTAGACGGTTGGGCTTTAATATATTCTATAAACTCTCGTACTTCTTTCGATATGGTATCTATCATTCGTGATAAGATATTGAATTTTACTGGACATGATTCAGTTCCTATGGTATTAATTGGTAATAAGTGTGATTTAGAATCTCAACGGTAAGTGTTAAATTCTCTCCCCTTGATGATTTTATACTGATCATTTTTTAAAAAAAATCGGTTTTTATATATATATTTAGTCAAGTTTCAATTGAAGAAGGTGCTGCTTTAGCAAAATTATTCGGTTGCGCTTTTACTGAAGCATCTGCACGCTCAGGTGAAAATGTAGCTGAAAGTTTTTTATTAGGTTTAGCTGAAGTAGAGAAAGAAATTAATCCCGATTCAGCTAAACCTGAAGGTTCTAAATGTTTAATTTGTTAAAATCTCTTTTTTCTTTTTTTTTCTTGATCATGTTGTAACATTTTTGTTGAGTGTAATCCTGTATGTATTTTGTCTTTTCTTTTTTACAGTTTTTATTTTTTGTCATCGTCATCATTTAGTAGCTGGCTATATGAATTCGCAAGAAAACAATTTTTTAGCTTCCTGATGTTCATTCTCAATTTTTTAACTTTTTTTTTGTGATTTAGGTTCAAGAGAATCATTGATATATTGTAAAATATATACCCTCTTGAAATCTTTCTTTAGATTTGTTATTGTTTATATTTTGATATCATGATCGTCTCCAGAAAATAAGAATATTTAGATTGAAGCCAAGTTTTTTTTTTCGCTCTTGCTTCTCAGTGGCCAAGGATCTATTCGCTCAATATAGGGCCGCAATCTCGCCTGTGGACAACGGCTTAGTATATTTATATGCTTTAATGATTTCAACACCGTGACTTTTGGCGAGAAAGGTCTTTCATTCAACTGACTTCTTTTGGAAAGTATTCTTGCCATTCTAGATAACGTTGTTGAGTTATAGGGGTATGGCTACCAAGCCACCAGCGTCTGGACCTGTTACGGTTCTTGAAGAGAGCATCAAGATGTTTTGGATCCCACTATGCCTTGTATGGCGTCGGTTTGGTCAGGACCTCTTCATAAGGTTGGGAATGGAATGAATTAATGATTATTAAATATCTGAGAATCTATGTGTGACGACTAATTGTAGAAAGCACCTGTGGCAGCCACAAGCATCTGTAGCCTATAGGCTACATGCAAAGAGCTGACGCCGCAGCCGCGGGGAATACTCCCGCGGGGTCAGCTGACGCCCTCCTGCGCTCCTACCCTCATTCGACTCTTCCCTTCTTACTTTGTCACCATCGGTATCGCACAGCCAGTCTTTTTAGGAACTTGAGTGAATCAACATGCGACTTGTACTATGTGAATGCCCAAAGTGCATCACTTATACTCGAGTAAATGATAATGGCGAGTCTGTCAATGGACAAATGGTGCATATCAGCACTTGACAGAAACACTGGGCTAACAGCGAGCAAAAGTCTGACAAAGCCCTCATCCAAGCTATGTTCCTGAATCTTTCAATCAACTCATCTTCAAACAACACTCCCACAAAAGCAAGCAGTGATGATGGTACATCCAGTGATGAAAGCAATATTTCATCAAATGTCAACTCACATACAATTATACGTAAGTCTGCCATTCTGATACATAATGAGCACAAGAATCTGTGATTGAGCAAGTGGGAGTACCACTCGTGCTTCCAAAGATAAGGCACCTACGTCGGTGAGGAAATGGAAGGGCAAAGCCAAGGCTGTGGAGGATGGCAATCAGATGGCAGAAATCACCGCTGGAATCAACGGGTTCTTGGTATTCAGTAATTGACACACATCCAACCAGTCAGTGGTTTCATCAAACTTGATCTCCCATCAGAAGAAGCAAAGACCCAAGGAATGAATGCCATCGATTGGGCGCATCCTGTCGGACACAAGGCCAAGGTGGGGCTCTGGCTAGGTAAGTAATCATTAACCTGTAATACACCTTCTTTCGAAGATCAATGACCAACCACTAATTATCAACCTGGCAACTTGATCTCACCAACAGAGGAATTTGGAAATTCAGGACCTCAAGCTCCAGTCGACACACTGAAAAGTAATGCGCCATCTAGCATCGTTGGAATCCATTGAAGTAGACACTTCAATTCAGACGGGTTCATCAATGTGTTTTGTTCTCAAATACTTACTTCATTTGGAACTTTGATCGTATACCCCGACCCATATCCGATAAATGACTTATGATAGCTTATAATTTCTTTCCAAAGTCTGCTTTGCTCAATCCCTCCTCCCCTCAGACCCGGTTTTTAAGGTCCCCATTGACAAAAGATAGTTTGAGTCATAAAACCACATGTTTCCCTTTTTTTTGCACTGCTGCTCATCAAAATTATACAAGTGGTGAAAATGGTTTAGGTGTACATAGCATGAGACCCAAAGTTTGTTGTTAATTAGGTAATTATTGGAGTTTATGTAAGTGGTGGACATGAGAAATCTATAATTGAATTTAAGGGGCAGTAAGATTAGATCCTAATTATATTTGCTGCGGTGTGCGAGTCAGAACAAGAAATCTGAAGGTTTTCTTGTCAGTATGTTATAATAAAGCTTGTATAGAGAGAGAGATAATTTAGTGTAGAAAATTCTACAAAGAGAACATGTATAAAGTGACACCTGTGGGCAACAGGTTAGAACACGTCCAGGTGGGCAAAAGCCAGGCAAAGGACGATGACACAGAAACACACCTGACCACGTAGGGAAAGGTAAGAGTGGAAAAGACAGATTAAACAAACTCAGAAAATAAGAAGGACACAGACAGAGAAATGAAAGAGAAGTTAGTATGTGAACAACACAACAGAAGAGGGTTAGAGGTAACTCACTGATTCTTTTCGATGAGGAAAAGAATCAGATGAGGGAGAGACCCAGACATATAAATATCTACATTCCAACAGTGTCAGCCCTGAGGACTGCGTAACAGTCCCACAGACTGAAACAAGACATGTAAATGTGTAATAATCAGAAGGAATAGAGGTAATACATAGTGAAACATATGTATTACAGGTATAATAAGCAATGAACATATGTAGAAACATAGTGTAACATATGTATTACATATGTACTACATATGTAATAAGTAGTGTAACAACGGAACCACATCTCAGGCTCAGTCTCAAGAGTCATACGCATAGTATACTTATGGCAGGAGCCAACCAGCAGGCCCTGTCATTAGAGTAACTAACCACAGGCTGGCCTACATGGCCCTGTAATAGCATGAGCTGGAACCACGAGCCAGCCTGTATTCTAAAAGTGAGAAGGAGGCAACCTGAAAGGTATATAAACACCCTCCTCCTGCTCAGGAGTAGTCCCCTTCCCTAACTTTTTAAAACACAACCACCTAAACAACCCAATAGCACATAATTGAGGATACTTACAATAAAGTCATCTGCTCAATAGTG
>AWVX01009280.1:0-58198 GCA_000500245.1 Cronartium ribicola 11-2
GATCAAACTCTCCAAGATACCCCAAAAAGTGACGCGAAAGCTGCCGAAGCATATTCCGATTACTTTTTGGGGACCCCAGCAAACTGAGGATTTATCTATCAAGCTGATAGCTCAAAATTTACTGCTAGCGAGAATTTGCATTCTCATTTTGAAACTCCCGAAGGCGTTTCACTTCTTCACTCGTTGTTCAGTTTTCAAAGGACAATAGTGCCAGTATTTTAAGCTTTTTCTGACGCCCTGCTCAGCGGCGACTTTTATAAGATACCACAGATAGAATGGGCATTGCAAGTACTTTTTGAAGAAAAGTGATAGGGAAAATTTCACACTACAAAGGGTTATTAATAGTAATCTATGCTTCAATCCCATCTAACAAAAAACGCTGAGCAGTCTGCAAATCCATCTAAATCTCGGATTTACTCTGCACAGCGTTATATCACTTAGGTATCTATAAGTAACTTATTCCCCTTGTCGTTCACGCATCAATGGGAATAGCAGTACATCACGAATGGAAGGTGCATTCGTAAGCAGCATGACCAAACGGTCAATGCCGATGCCCAGCCCGCCTGTTGGAGGCATGCCGTATTCAAGTGCGCGAATAAAATCGTCGTCCATTTCATGCGCTTCATCATTACCATGCTCACGCTCCACGAGCTGAGCTTCAAAACGCGCACGTTGATCGATCGGATCATTAAGCTCAGTAAACGCGTTGGCATGTTCACGCGCAACAATAAACAACTCAAAGCGGTCCGTAAATCGCGGATCATCAGCATTTTTCTTAGCTAACGGCGAAATCGCGACGGGATGCCCGTAAATAAATGTAGGTTGAATCAGCGTTTCTTCTACAAAGGCTTCAAAGAACGCGTTGACGATATGGCCAAACGTCATATGCGGCTCAACCGGCACTTTGTGAGTTTTGGCAAGAGCATGCGCTTCCTCATCCGACATTTGCACGCTGAAATCAACGCCGACAACATCACGAATCGCATCCACCATTGATAAGCGGCGCCAAGCGGGAGTCAGGTTAACCTCATAGTTCTGATACTGGATTTTGGTTGTCCCTAGAACTTCTTGCGCAATATGAGCTACTAAATTTTCAGTTAAATTCATGATATCATGGTAATCGGCATATGCCTCGTAAAGCTCAATCATTGTAAACTCTGGATTATGGCGTGTGGAAATACCTTCGTTGCGGTAAACGCGGCCGATTTCATAGACTTTTTCCATGCCGCCGACGATTAATCTTTTCAAATGAAGTTCAATGGCAATCCTCATGAAGAGCTGCATGTCGAGCGCATTGTGATGCGTAATGAAAGGCCGTGCCGACGCACCGCCGGCTATGGCATGAAGCGTGGGCGTCTCCACTTCAAGGTATCCGCGGTCATCGAGATAACGGCGCATCGACTGAATAATTTTGGAGCGTAAAATAAAAGTGGCTTGCACATCCTGATTCATGATTAAATCCACATACCGCTGCCGGTAGCGCAGTTCCACATCTTTAAGGCCATGGTATTTCTCTGGCAGCGGCAAAAGAGATTTGCTCAGCACTTCAAGCGACTTCACTTTCACTGACGTTTCCCCGGTTTTTGTCTTGAATACAATGCCCCGCACGCCTATGATATCGCCTAAATCCAGAATGTCAAAAGCCCGATACTTCGTCTCACCCACTGCGTCTTCACGCACATAAATCTGGATTTTTCCGCTAAGATCCTGCAGATGCACAAAAGAAGCTTTGCCCATTGGCCGTTTCTGCATAATGCGGCCAGCAATGCTCACTTCAACCTGCTCAGCGTCCAGCTCTTCTTTGGACTTCTCGTCATAAGCAGAGAGAATCTCTTTCGTGTTATGCGTTCGATGATATTTTTGGCCAAAAGGGTCGATTCCCATGCCCCGCAGCTCGTCCAATTTATTGCGACGGATGGTTAGCAATTCGCTCTGTTCCAATTCCTCACTCATTGTTTCATCTCCTAATGTCATGGAAAAAAGCTTCCAAAGGAAGCTTTCCGTGATCAAGTGTGTGCGTTCATCGCTTACTCTTATTTCTTAATATCCATAATTTCATATTGAATTAAGCCCGCTGGTACGTTGACATCTACTACGGTGCCTTTTTGCTTACCTAGAATGGCTTTGCCTACAGGACTTTCATTAGAAATCTTATTCTGGATCGGATCAGACTCAGCTGTACCCACAATATTGTATTCCAAAATGTCGCCGAACTCTAAGTCCTTAAGCGTAACAATGGAACCTACGCTAACTGTATCGGTATTCACATCTTCGTTATTAATGATACGCGCGTTGCGCAGCATTTTTTCCAATGTGATGACGCGGCCTTCTACGAAAGCCTGCTCGTTCTTAGCGTCCTCATACTCTGAGTTTTCACTGATATCGCCATATCCGATGGCCACTTTGATCCGCCCCGCCACTTCGCGGCGCTTGACCGATTTGAGATATTCTAGTTCTTCCTCCAGCTTTTGTAGACCAGACTGGGTAAGAATTACCTCTTTTTCGCCCATTAAGACCTGTCTCCCGTCATGTGAAAAATTTTCATATCTTTGTATGAAATCACTATTATGTTATATTCAGCAGGACTGGTACATATTTGCTATTGATTGATTATATTTTAAGCGTTAGTAAATGTCAATTGAGGTAAGAATGCGCATCCATTCATTGAAGAATAACGCTTTCTTCATCGGCGTGATCATGAGTGCCGCCATTACCCATCGACTCCACATAATCATCCAAGATACGAACCATTCCGTCTCGCGTAGTTTGTTCCATGAGTTGATCCTTCACACGAGCCGTATTTCTTAGTCCCTTCAAATACCAAGCCATATGTTTACGCATTTCTTTGACTGCAACCCGTTCACCCTTGAGGTTAATCAAGCGATCCATATGAAGCGTAGCGATGCGCATTTTCTCTTCAGCCGAAGGGTCTGCCGGCAGCTCGCCGTTCGTCAAGTACTGCACAGTCCGATACAGCATCCACGGATTGCCAAGCGCAGCGCGTCCAATCATTACACCGTCGCAGCCGGTCTGATCCAGCATACGCTTCGCGTCTTCCGGCGTGTTCACGTCGCCATTGCCTATAACGGGTATCGAAACTGCTTGTTTGACCCGTGTAATCATGTCCCAATCCGCTTTGCCTGTGTACAACTGTTCACGGGTCCGTCCGTGCACGCTGACCGCAGCGCCGCCGCCCCGCTCTACCGCTTTGGCGTTCTCTACTACATAAATATGATCCGAATCCCAGCCGATACGCATTTTTACCGTAACAGGTTTGCTTACATTGGCTACGACAGTTGCAATCATTTCCTCGATTTTATCGGGACGCAGCAGCCACCTGGCGCCTGCATCGCATTTAACAATCTTCGGAACGGGACATCCCATGTTGATATCAATGATGTCGGCATTTGTCTGCTGATCAACAATTTTCGCAGCTTCCACCAACGTATCTGTATCTCCGCCAAAAATTTGCAGACTTAACGGTTTTTCGCGATCATCGACATATAACATTTCCAAGGAACGCGCATTGCCATGTACGATCGCTTTATCGCTAACCATCTCCGCGCAAACAAGGCCGGTGCCGAATTCTTTGGCAATCAGCCTGAATGCCGGGTTGCATACACCTGCCATTGGCGCCAATACAACCTTATTCGGAGCTTCCACATTTCCTATTTTCAACATATGTGATACCTCCTCTCAACGTGCTGACACAGCTTCCAATTCTTGCTGCTCGATGCCAAGTGTTCTGGAAATCTGTTTAATGATACTAGATTCCGGCTTGCGAGTGCCTCGTTCAATTGCCCCGAGAAGGGCAATAGATACGCCAAGTTCCTGCGCAAGCTCTTGTTGAGTAAAGCCTTTTAATTTACGAAATGCGCGAATTCGCTGCGCTAAAGGAGTTCTTTCCATAATTTCACGCCTTCCTTATCCAACAATGACTGGAATCGCTGCTTCATTGGAGCCAATAATCCGCAATCCTCAATACCCTGCGCTTGCACTAGTTCCATAAGAGGTATCATTACAAAAGCGCGCTCTTCCATTCTGGGATGAGGCACTTCCAAATCAGGAAGCGTAATACGGGCATTGCCATATAGTAAAAGATCCAAATCCATCGTGCGTGGCCCCCAATGTATAACTCGGGTTCTTCCCAGGGCCGATTCGATCTCAAGCATCCTTGTAAGCAGTTGCCCTGCTGTTAACGTTGTGTTAACAGCTATGACCATATTCAGAAAAGCATCCTGCTCTGTAAAGCCGACAGGGTCTGTCTCATATATACCGGAAGCAGCCTTAACTTCAATACCCGGTGTAGCATCAAGCTGGTCTATCGCTGAACGAAGGTGCTTCTCGCGATCCCCTATATTCGACCCAAGGGCGATATAAGCCGACACGAGCTTGCTTCCCTCACAATCTGTACTCATTGATGCGCCTCCCGGGTGCGGGTTATATCTACAGTGACACCTTGAAAATGAATGGCGAACGGCGGGTTTGGTTTCGTCACTCGCACAGTTACTGTATTGACCTTAGTATAAGTATGAAGCACCTCAGACGCAATACGCTCCGCTAAGGCTTCTATTAGTTTAAATGGCGGTCCTTCGACAATTTGCTTCATCAAACCATACACTTCAGCGTAATTAACAGTGTCTTCAAGCGCATCGCTGCGTCCCGGCACGTTTAAAGGAAAGTATAAGTCCAAATCCACCGTATAGCGCTGGCCAAGCTTATTTTCCTCGGGATATACGCCATGATAACCGTAAAAATCAATGCGGGACAGGCTGATCTTGTCCATCCGCCGCCCTCCTTTGTCAGTAAAATGTGGTCTATTGTTCAAAATGAATAAGTGTTCCGCACAATCGCATCGGTCATGACTGCCGTTCTCTTGATGGCTTTCACGTCATGAACCCGAACGATATCGCAGCCTTGGGCAATGCCGAGCGCCACTGTTGCAGCAGTGCCTTCAACGACGTCATCTGGAGGGAGATTCAGCGTATGGCGAATCATTCTTTTACGCGATGTGCCAAGCAGCACTGGATAACCGAGTGATTCTATGTCCCGCAGGCGATTCATCAGCCAAATGTTCTGTTCATAGGTTTTGGCGAAACCGAAGCCCGGATCGAGAATAATCTGCTCTCTACGAATACCAGCCGTTTCTGCGATCGCTATACTTTCTTGCAAATCAGCCAACACATTCTTCAAAAATGAAGCATATTGCACCGGTTCGGGCCGATTATGCATAATGATGACAGGGCAATCGTATACTGCGGCAACGCCAGCCATTCCCGGTTCACGCTTAAGGCCCCATATATCGTTGATAATATGCGCGCCTGCATGAAGCGCTTGTCTGGCTACTTCAGCTTTATAAGTATCTATAGATAGCGGTATATCAGGAATCTCCGATGCCAACGCCTCTATAATCGGAACGACACGCCGCAATTCTTCTTCAATCGATACAGGATCTGCCCCTGGACGGGTTGATTCACCGCCAATATCGATGATATCGGCGCCTTCCATTACCATCTGCTTAGCTCGGGCTACAGCAGTATTCGTTGAAATATACGCACCGCCGTCGGAAAAAGAATCCGGTGTGATATTCAATATGCCCATAATAAGCGTCCTGCTTCCAATCTCCAGCTGTATATTCCTGCAAGTTAGCTTTCGAATGCGGGTTCACTTCCTTCATTTCCTGTAGCTTGCTGATAGTTGTCCAATAGCTTCAGCGTATAAGGCCCTGCAGTTCCTTCGCCAACCTTCAAGCGCTGTCCATCGGATCCGAACAATGAAGTAATGGGCACAAGCTCTTGAATCGAGTTGGTAATGAATACTTCCTCAGCTGTTAATAGATCTTTCCAGACAAACAGACCTTCTTGAGCATGAAACCCTTGGTCCCGAAGCGTGCGGAGCACCCAGCTGCGTGTTATGCCGGGAAGAATACCTGTATCAATTGATGGTGTATGCCAAGTTCCATTTTTCAAGAAAAACAAATTACTAACAAGCCCCTCCGCCAAATAACCGGCTTCCGTGAGTTGAATTCCTTCTGCCGGAAATGGCTGATGGATGGTTAGCGGGTAAGAATCCAGCTCTCTTTTTGCCAAAATATTGTTCATATACGGCAGCGCCTTATAGCGTATGCGCCCTTCAGGTGTATTCCGGCGTAATTGCAGCAGCTTCAGCGCTTTGCCTGCTTGATATAAATGTTCGTTCCGAGGCGGCAGGGCTTTGATGTAGATAACCTCATTCGGTTTGTCGTAATTGCCTGATGGCAGACCCAGCGGCTGCTGGCCCGCCGTGACGGTAAAACGAAAATAAGCGTCTTGGAGGCCGTTCGCCTTCAATAACGCTGCTATCCGCTCTTCCGTTCGAGGCACAGAGGGCGTGAAGTCGATGCCAAGCTCCTGACAGGCGATATGCATCCGATGCAAGTGCTCATCCAATAAAAAAGCGCGACCGCCATAAGTTCGGAATGTCTCAAAAAGCCCAATGCCATACAGAAAGCCGTGATCATAGACAGAGACCACAGCAAGCTGCTCTTCCGTGATAACCCCATTGATGCTGATACGCATTCTTGGATTCATGATTACGCCCCGGCAGCGGCCTTAGTAGCCAAAAAATTACGAAGAATGGATAAGCCGTTTTGGGTTATGATCGATTCGGGGTGGAATTGCACCCCTTCAATCGGATACTCTTTGTGCCGAAGCCCCATGATTTCGCCCTCCGCTGTTCGGGCACTAATCTCTAGGCAATCCGGCAAAGTTTCAGCGCGCACAATCAGAGAGTGATAGCGGGTAGCTGTAAAGGGAGACGGTACTCCCTCAAAGATTGTTTTGCCGTCATGCAGAATCTCGGAGGTTTTGCCATGCATCAGTCGCTCGGCACGAACAACTTCACCGCCAAAGGCTTGTCCAATGGATTGATGTCCAAGACATACGCCTAAGATTGGAATTTTGCCTTTAAAATGCTCTATTAACGACAGCGATATCCCTGCCTCATTGGGAGAACAAGGACCCGGTGATATTAAGATATGATCCGGCGCTAATTTCTCAATACCAGCGAGATCAATTTCGTCATTACGGTGAACGACCACTTGTTCCCCAAGTTCACCTAAATACTGCACCAGGTTATACGTAAATGAATCGTAATTATCAACCACCAATATCATCTGAAAGCTCCTCCTTCGCTGGGGGAATCTCCGTTCCCCGTAACTCCGCTTAACATCGCTTCGCTGCACGCTATGGCCTTCCATAGTGCTTTTGCTTTATTTAACGATTCCGTAAATTCTTTGGCTGGCACGGAATCAATCACGATCCCCGCCCCAGCTTGAACATGTCCGATTCCGTCAACACCAACCAATGTTCTTATAATAATATTAAATTCCAAATTGCCGTTATAGTCAATCCATCCCATAGAACCTGTATAAGGTCCCCTGCGGACAGGCTCAAGCTCCTCGATAATTTCCATCGTTCGAATTTTGGGGGCGCCTGTAATCGTTCCACCCGGAAACGTGGCTGCAATAACATCTAATGACTGTTTCCCTGCCGCCAATTTACCCTCTACTTGAGATACAATGTGCATGACATGGGAGTAAGTCTCAATCACCATGAAGTCTTCAACCTTGACGGTGCCGTACTCGGAAATTCGGCCTAAATCGTTGCGCTCTAAATCGACGAGCATAACATGTTCGGCGCGTTCTTTCTCATTATGAATCAGCTCGTCTGCAAGGTTACGGTCATCTTCCATTGTTGCGCCGCGCGGTCGCGTACCCGCAATTGGTCTTGTACGCAGCATGCCGTCCTCTAATTGAACAAGCAGCTCAGGCGATGCAGACACTAAGCTAAAATCAGCGAAACGCATAAGGCCCATATAGGGTGAAGGGTTGATCTCCCGTAAACATTCATAGATCCATTCCGGTGAAGTACTTAGTTTACGGCTTTGGCGAACCGATAAATTCACTTGAAACACATCGCCTTGCGCGATATAGGCCTGAATACGTTCTACAGCAGCTATATAATCCTCTCGACTAAAAGCCGGTGTTATGCCTGAAAGCTCCGTTAGATCTCGATTAACTTCAATGGCCGTTTCTTTTAATCTTGCTTTTCTTTCGGAATAAATCGGTTTGGATGCTGAAGTTAGGATTTGCCGCCACTGATCAGCCATTGTATGGGCTGCAGCTGCAGCTGCCTCGTACAATCGATTCAGCGTTGACTCGTCTTGTGCTTGAGCCTGCTCAACATGGGTATGCACGGCGATATACAGCATATTTTCAACATGGTCTAGAATCCACACCCGATTATATAAAGCGAAAGCATAGTCAGGAATCCGAAGGTCCGCTTCTGCGATTTCCGGCATCTTTTCAATGGATCGAATGATATCGTATCCCCAGAAACCGACACAACCTCCAATGAATTTCGGCGCCCCCGGCACTTTAGGTGAAGTATATGGTGCCATCCACTGACGCATCGCTTCGAGTGGTTTCGCTTGTAAGGTCCGACGTTCAAGTTCATCTGAACTACCTAATGAATCCGTGATTTCCGCCTCTGCTAATGTCCCTCGCAGTATGGAGATTGGCTCCAAACCCAGGATACTATAGCGTCCGCCCTTCCCACTCTCTAACACGAAAGAAGCTAATCCCGCCTGAAGCCACGCTTCTTCCCAGCTTTTCAGCCGATCTGCTGCCAGCTCTAACTTAATTACGAATGGAAGCATGTTATACGATTGCGCCCACACGAGCCATTGTTCCCATGTCGTGATGACCATGCTATACCCCTCCGTACCGACTCCAATTTGTCCCTTAGTATACTGCAATCGCGGTAAAATAAAAACCCTCCGTTGCCGGAGGGCTCTTGAAAGGTTAAGGACCTTAGTCTTCAAATTGGTACAGCGGTGTGCTCAAGTATCTTTCACCGTTACTTGGCACTATAGCTACAACACGTTTGCCTTCGCCAAGCTCTTTAGCAACTTTCAACGCTGCAAAGATTGCCGCGCCGGAAGAAATACCGCCAAGAATGCCTTCTTCGCGCGCCACGCGGCGGGAAGTTTCGAATGCATCTTCGTTATCCACTGTGACAACTCCATCATAAACGCTTGTATCTAGAATATCTGGTACGAATCCAGCGCCTATTCCTTGAATCTTATGAGGTCCCGGTTGCCCACCGGACAAGACTGGGGAATTCGCAGGCTCGATCGCATAAATTTTGATTCCAGGAAAGTTTTCTTTCAGAACTTGACCTGCTCCTGTAATCGTTCCGCCTGTACCTACACCGGAAATAAATGCATCCAGCTTGCCGTCATGACCTTTGATCGCTTCTACGATTTCAGGACCAGTCGTTTCGCGGTGAATTTTAACGTTCGCTAGGTTTTTGAATTGTTCTGCTACAAAGTAGGACGGGTTCTCCGCTTTAATTTCTTCTGCTTTGCGGATCGCGCCTTTCATGCCTTCGGAACCAGGAGTAAGTACTAATTGCGCTCCAAACGCCTTAAGCAGGTTGCGTCTTTCCAAGCTCATTGTTTCAGGCATAACTATAATTGCTTTATACCCTTTTGCTGCAGCGACTAGTGCAAGGCCAATACCAGTGTTACCGCTTGTCGCTTCAAGTATTGTGTCACCTGGTTTAATCTTGCCTTCTTTTTCAGCTACTTCAACAATTGAGATCGCAATGCGGTCTTTTACGCTGGATCCCGGATTTTGGTACTCCAGTTTCACATACACTTCCGCACTGCCTTCAGGAACAACTCGATTCAAACGAACCAGAGGAGTGCCTCCGATTAGTTGAGTAACATTTTGAACTAATTTCGCCATTCTTTTCGCCTCCTGAGTAGATCCTGTCATTAATATCCGAGTAAAATAGTAGGTATTGTAGTTCTATATTATCAAGCCTACTAATACTTGTCAACAAGCAATCCTTTGTTGTTGGAAAAAATTACTGCAAGAATTTTGGATTTATTATTTTCACATTTCTTTTAACCCAAAGCTCTTTGACCAAGTCTTTCAACGGAGGCGCCTGCTGCAAAGCAAGCTGTTTGCGAATGTTTTCGCGGCTGAAGACTGTGCTTGAATCTTTTTTCGTTCTTTTATCAATTAATTGAATAACAGCAAACCCCTTTTCTAAGGGAATCGCGCTGCTTATACTACCCGGCTTAAGCGCTTTGGCAGCCTTCATAATATCGCTCTGAATGAATGGATCGTCTTCTTCCACCCAGCCCAGATCACCGCCATTGTTAGCCGTTACATCATCCAGAGATTGCTCGCGGGCTAAATCATCAAAATGGCTGCCGCGAGAAAGCTGCGATAGCAGTTTATCCGACTGACCCTTTGACTCAACGATGATCTGCGCTAAATGATACTCAAACTTAGACTGAAACTCCTCGGGATGCTGCTTAATGTAAACGTCAATATTAGCATCGGTAATCACAATGTTATGGGTGGCCACTTTCTCAAGCAGCAGTTTGTTCAGGACATCGTCTCGCAGCTCTGCTTTCGTGAAACCAAGCTGTTCTTTCATAGCTTGGTAGAACTGGCCCTCGTTATCGTACCCCTGCTGCATCCATTTTAGTTCCTTATCAATTTCTTCATCTAACACTTGAAGACCGAGTTCCTTCGCTTCCATACGCACAACTTCTTGATCCAGCAATTGCTTTAAATGCTCCGTACCTTGATGTTCCAAGAGCGACTTTTGCAATTCATCGATTGTGAACTGCTTCTGGCCAACATTTGCAATAACTTGGGAGGGCTCAGGTGCCTGGTTCAGCTTCGCTTGATTAGACTTCAATTGTCCGATTGCCCACACCAGTCCCATAATCAGCCCTGCCACACAAACCGTCAAGACGCAGACTATGCCCCACAATAGTTTCACATTTCTCATTACCGGTTCCCCATCCGCCAGGCTATCCTAAATTTTTATTATGAGCTGTTGGAGCTCTTCGTCCCCAAAATTATACAGTTCGTTACAAAAATGACAGTGAACTTCAGCGCCGACTCCATCCTCGACTATATGCTGCAGTTCTTCCTTGCCTAAAGAAATTAACGTTTGTTCCACGCGATCTTTGGAGCACGTGCACTGAAACTTTACAGGCATGCTTTCCATCTTGCGAAACGAAGGCAGCAGCTCTGCCATTATGGCCTCCAGCGTTTTTCCGGAGCTCAGCAGGCTTGTGATTGGCGGCAGCTGTGAGAGCTGCTCTTCGATCAACGTAATTTCTTGATCTGACAACCCGGGCATCAGCTGAATGATTAAGCCTCCTGCCGCAATCACAGTATGATCGCTTCCAACCAGCACACCCAGAGATACAGCTGACGGCGTTTGTTCTGATTTGGCAAAATAATAGGTAAAATCCTCTGCCAATTCTCCGGAAACGATCGGCACACTGCCCCGATACGGATCTTTCATGCCGATATCCTTCGTAATATATAGAAACCCATCAATACCTACAGCTCCTGACACGTCCAGCTTGCCATTGGGTTTAAGAGGGAGATCCGTAAACGGCTCATCGACATACCCCCGCACTTCCCCTTTCGCATTGGCATCGACGACGATCGAACCGATTGGGCCTCCGCCCTTTACTTGGATCGTCAGCTTTTCATCCCCCTTGAGCATCGCACCCATCATTAGACCGGCTGCAGCTGTCCGCCCAAGTGCCGCTGTGGCTGTCGGTGTAGTCTGGTGTCTGCGGCTGAGTTCATCGGTCACTTGTGTAGAAAGCACAGCATATGCCCTTACTTTATGATCCATAGCCGTTCCTCGAATCAAATAATCTTGTATCGCTGTCACCTTAGGGCCCCCTTTATCATGTTATGCATTCTTTTCATAAATCATCTGTAAACCTTGAAGAGTCAGCATGCCATTTACAATGCCGATCGTCTTTGATTCGCTGGCAATTAACTCGGATAGGCCGCCTGTAGCGATTACCGTTGGTTTCACCTTATATTCTTCCTGAATGCGGGTTACAATACCGTCTACTTGACCGACATAACCAAAAATAATACCGGACTGCATCGCAGAAACGGTATTGCGGCCAATAACACTTTTGGGCTTAACGAGTTCAATTCTAGGCAGCATTGCCGCACGCTGGTAAAGCGCTTCAGTTGAAATACCGATGCCCGGCGCAATCGCACAACCCACTAATTGCCCGGTTGCATCGATAAAATCGTAAGTCGTTGCTGTACCAAAATCGACAACAATACAAGGCGCACCATACAATTCTAGTGCGGCTACTGCATTGACGATGCGATCCGCTCCAACTTCCTTGGGATTGTCAACTTTAACATTTAACCCTGTTTTGATGCCAGGACCGACGATGAGCGGAGCTTTGTTCAAATAAACCCGGCACAACCGTTCCAGGGTATTCATAAGCGGCGGTACAACCGAAGAAATAATTACACCGTCAATCTGAGCGGTACGAATACCGGCAAACTGAAACAAGTTGTTAAAAAGAATACCGTACTCGTCAAAAGTAGCCGAACGATTCGTGCTTAGGCGCCAATGATGAAGCAGCGTTTTTCCTTCGTACAAGCCAAGAACTATATTTGTGTTACCCACATCTACAACTAAAATCATATTACCGTCTCCTTCCTTCCGCCTAAATCTAGGGAGATATCAAGTGAAGGGAAGGAATAGGTTAACCGTCCTACGGAAATTACGTCTACGCCCGTTTGTGCCAAACCTTTTATCGTTTCTAACGATACGGATCCCGATCCTTCAATGATCACATGCGGCGAATGTGAGCGAATTCGTTGCACAGCCTCAGCCATTACTGCCGGCTTCATGTTGTCCAACATAATAATATCCGCTCCAGCTTCAAGCGCTTCTTCCATTTGTGGAAAAGATTCGACTTCTACCTCAATTTTCATCGTATGAGGTATGGATGAACGCGCAGCCTCAATGGCTTGTTTCACGCCGCCTGAGCCTTTAATATGATTATCTTTAATCATTACGGCGTCATAGAGGCCGAATCGATGGTTATGCCCGCCTCCGACGCGTACCGCATACTTCTCCAGCAAACGATGGCCTGGCGTTGTTTTGCGCGTGTCGACTAAACGAGTAGGTAATCCTTCAAGCGCATCCACATACTGCTTCGTTCGTGTTGCAATACCCGACATCCGCTGCAGCAAGTTCAGTGCTAAGCGCTCGCCTAACAAGATACTGCGTACCGATCCAGTCACAGTTAATAGAATCGTGCCTTGTGTTACAAAGGCTCCCTCTTCTGCCTCACGGATGATCTGCAGCTGCGGATCTACTTCTGTAAAAACAGCCTCTGCAACCGTCAATCCTGCAATAATGCCAGTATCTTTGACATGAATGACTCCTGTTCCTTGCGATTCTGCCGGAATTGTAGACAGCGTCGTTATATCACCAATACCGATATCCTCTCGCAGCCATGCTCGAATCCCTTCAAGAACAGGCGGCATATGCAGATAAGGATCATGCATGTTCATTCCACTCCTCTGTCGTCCCTTGTGTCCGATGAAATATAATATGCTTCAACCACTCAGCATCATTACGGATAGGATAATCCGCACGATAGTGACCTCCGCGGCTTTCTTCTCTTTGCAAAGCTGCTTGCGTAGTCAATAAGGCGCAAGTTAGCAAGTTAGCAAACTCATACTCTTCCCTTTTGCTCAAAGCGGCATCAAAAATCGTCACCTGACGATTCAGCTCCTCAAAGCCTCGGCGAAGTCCCTCTGAAGAACGTACTAGTCCTGCATATCGCAGCATCGTTTTCTGCAATTTCAATCTTCGCTCCACGATAGGCTGTGAGTGCACAACCGGCCTTAATGGTTGATTGATTGCGCTTGGGAAACCTTCTAATGGCTGAAGCTGACCGATCCGCTCTACGATTCGTCTGCCAAATACGATAGCTTCCGATAAGGAGTTACTCGCAAGCCTATTAGCGCCATGAACACCTGTAGAAGATACCTCTCCGCAGGCAAAAAGCCGTTTAACCGTAGTTTCCCCTTGCAGATCGGTCTTCACACCGCCCATGATATAATGGCAAGCCGGTGCAACCGGAATCCAATCGGTTGCCAAATCCAACCCGTAATTCAAGCAGTACTCGTAAATGGTCGGGAAGCGATGCTTGACGACTTCTTCCGTCTCATGCGTAAAATCAATATATACAAACGTCGACTTCGTATTCTCCATCTCGCTAACAATCGCCCTCGCGACAATGTCACGCGGCGCAAGCTCCAGCTGCGGGTGATAACGCGCCATGAAGCGATCTCCATTAATGTTCCGCAGAATTGCCCCTTCTCCACGCACTGCCTCAGAGATTAGAAACCTTGGAGCACCTGGATAACATAGCGCAGTCGGATGGAACTGAATAAATTCCATGTCTCGAATTTGCGCACCGGCGCGATAAGCAATCGCTACACCGTCACCTGTCGCAATGTCCGGATTGGTTGTATAACGGAACAACTGGCCAGCGCCACCTGAGCACAGGATCGTAGCCTTGCCCTGCACATAAACTTTTTGCCCGTCTGGTTTCTGAACCAATACACCGAAACATTCGCCGTCCTCTGTTATTAAATCTATTACAAAAGAATCATTCCAAATGGAAATGTTAGGATCTGTTTTCGTCTTTTCTGATAAGGCACGCACTATTTCCGCACCTGTAGCATCTCCTTGCGCATGCAAAATACGACGCTGACTATGAGCGCCTTCTTTGGTTAAAGCATATTCACCATTCTCCAGATCGAACTGCGTACCCATCTTAATTAAATCCCTTACTGCTGCCGGCCCCTCATGAACCAACACATCTACAGCTTCATGCGAGCATAAGCCTGCTCCTGCAATCAGCGTATCCTGCAAATGGTATTCCGGCGAGTCTTCATCCGAAATGACAGCCGCAATGCCGCCTTGCGCGTAACGCGTGTTGCTGTCGAGCAGCGATTTCTTGGCAATCATAATGACTTTATTATTTTCACTTGCTTTTATAGCGGTAAATAAGCCGGCTATACCGGCTCCAATAACGATAACATCTGTATGTATGGCAGGAATATCGGAAAGTGCCACATCTGTTAGATATCTGGGAATCATCCGCTTTCACCTGTGCTTTACAAGAGAGTAGCGCATACTACTTAACTTGCAGCATGCGCTCTAACGATAACCTTGCTTGATCCGCAACTTGCGTCGGGACATAAATTTCAGGCTGCATCGTTTCCAGACAACGGACCACTTTCTTAAGATTATTCACTTTCATATTAGGGCAAACCAAGTACTTTGTGGCAAAATGGAACGTTTTGTTAGGGCTGTCCAACCGAAGCTGATAACCGGTACCGTCTTCAGTTCCGACTATAAACTCCTGGCAATCCGACTCCTTGCAATATTTGATAATCGCCGTCGTACTGCCGACAAAATCGCCCAGCTTTACAACCTCCGGCCGGCATTCAGGATGCACAACAAATTGTGCGTTCGGATATTGTTTTCTCATTTCTTCTACATCTTTGACGGTTAGCATGTCGTGGGTGTTGCAGTACCCTTCCCAAATAATCATCTTTTTATTTGTGAATTTTGATACATAGTCACCCAAATTTTTATCCGGCACCCAAATGACTTCGTCCGCATCAACCGAATTGACAACTTTAACTGCATTCGCAGACGTACAGCAAATATCTGTCTCCGACTTTACTTCGGCAGATGTGTTAATGTAAGCCACCACTTTAGCTTTTGGATGCTGCCTTTTTAAAGCGCGCAATCCATCGACGTTGACCATATCGGCCATTGGACAGCCAGCTCGCTCGTCGGGAATAATAACGGTCTTATTAGGAGCCAGAATTTTAGCGCTTTCTCCCATAAAATGAACGCCGCAAAATACAATGACATCCGCATCGGTTTGCGATGCTTTTTGTGCTAATAGAAAAGAATCTCCGCGAAAATCGGCTACTTCCTGTATTTCATCCCTTTGATAATAATGGGCCAAAATGATTGCGTTGCGCTCCTTTTTAAGCTGTTCGATGCGCGCTTTCAGCTCGCGGTTCTGCTCCGCTTTACGTTCCAAGGCTAAAGCTTCCATGATGACGCCTCCCTCCCGCTGATGCATCCGGTTGCCCATATGCGCGGGTATTTATAGTATGAACGGTTGAACGATGAATTAAATGAAGTTATAAAACCAAAAGTTTACATGAAGTTTTACACTAAATTTACACAATGCCCTTAGCTGTGTCAATGACGAAAAAAGCTTGGATTCCGCTTAATTTCGGCATCGCAGGATGCCAAGGGGCTGATACATAGAAGCAGCGTACACTGTCTTCACTAATAGCCGCTTATAATGCAAATGTCTTTTTTGAGATAAAAAGAAAGCCAAGCAGGGAACGATGTTCCATGTGCCTGACTTTCTTAAATCTGCTTCTTGCTAGATGATGCATCCATTCTTATTTATCGGAATTGTCATCTTGACCGCTATCGTTCGGTTCTTTCGTATCATCTTTAGTGAATTCCAGCTTGTTGCCGCTGTTATCTTGAGCTTGAGAGCCGATATTCACTTTAACCTCATCGGAATTTTCAACGGTTATACTGCCTTTTTCAAGCAGCATCATAATTTCATCTTTATCCAATGTTTCTTTATCAAGCAATGTAGTAGCTATCAAATGAACCTGATCCGAATGCTCGGTCAAAATTTGCTTGGCTCGATCGTAACATTGACGAATGAAGTTCTGCATTTCTTGATCAATTTCATATGCAATCGCATCACTGTAATTCTGCTCATGACCAATATCACGGCCCAAGAAGACTTGGCCCTGTGAAGAACCGAACTGCATTGGCCCAAGTTTATCGCTCATTCCGTATTCCATAATCATCCTGCGAACGATGCCAGTAGCCTTTTGGAAATCACTATAAGCGCCGGTACCGATTTCGCCGATGAACAGCTCCTCAGATACGCGTCCGCCTAACAAGCCGGTGACTTTATCAAGCAGCTCTGATTTCGTCTGCATCATCCGGTCTTCGCCTTCCTTCGGCAGCATCATCACATATCCGCCTGCGCGTCCGCGAGGGACGATGGTTACCTTATGAACCATATCAGCGTCTTCCGCATAATAACCGATAATGGCATGACCCGCTTCGTGGAAAGCCACGATACGTTTTTCACGATCAGAGATTACACGACTCTTCTTAAGAGTACCCACCAGTACGCGGTCGAAGGCTTCTTCGATTTCGCTCATGGAAATATCTTTACGGTTACGGCGGGCTGCAATCAACGCTGCTTCATTCAGCAGATTTTCAAGATCAGCTCCTGTAAAGCCCGTTGTATAACGAGATAAGGCTTCGAGCTTTACATCCTTGTTAAGCGGCTTGTTGCGAGCATGTACTCTCAACACGGCTTCGCGGCCCTTCACATCTGGACGATCCACGGTAATCTGACGATCAAACCGGCCTGGACGCAGCAATGCCGGATCCAGAATGTCAGGACGGTTCGTCGCTGCTACGATGATAATGCCTTCATTTGCACCGAACCCATCCATTTCAACCAACAATTGATTCAGTGTTTGCTCGCGCTCATCATGACCGCCGCCAAGACCGGCGCCGCGCTGACGACCTACTGCATCAATCTCATCAATAAAGATAATGCAAGGTGAATTTTTCTTCGCATTTTCGAACAAATCACGAACACGAGATGCGCCTACACCGACGAACATTTCTACAAAGTCAGAACCGGAAATGGAGAAGAACGGCACGCCCGCTTCACCTGCTACAGCTCTTGCTAACAATGTTTTACCTGTTCCAGGAGGACCAACAAGCAGCACCCCTTTAGGAATTCGAGCGCCAACAGCTGAGAATTTACGCGGGTCCTTTAAGAACTCAACAACCTCTATCAGCTCTTGCTTCTCTTCATCCGCACCGGCAACATCCTCAAACGTTACGCGCTTCTTCTCTTCATTATATAGACGTGCGCGGCTTTTACCGAAATTCATTACCTTGCCGCCGCCGCCCTGCGCTTGATTAATCAAAAAGAAGAAGAGTATGAAGATAATGACAAACGGAATAATGGAGGTGAAAAAGCTTAACCACAAGCTCTCGCCTTCCATCTTCTGCCATTCCTGGCTTGGTACGTTCTCAATTTCCTCTACAAACTTATCCGTGACAGGCGTACGCGTTGTAAACTCTTTTTGGGTGTCCTTAAACTTACCCGTAATAGCATACGTATACCCATCGAACTTAATCACGATAGAGTCAACATTGCTCTTTTTTAACTCTTGACGAAATTGGCTGTAAATAATATGTTGTTTTGGATCGTTCTGATTACTGATAAAATGAACAATACCCACAGTAACCAAAATTATTAACAAATAAAAACCGGTATTCCGGATAAACCGATTCATCCCCAACCACCTCTCAAACGGCACACTTTTATTATTTTAACACAGCAGTACCGGGCATCACAACCAACGTGAAGCTGCTGCTCGGACTGCGCTGAGTTACTTGCTGTAAACTTCCTTTTTTAAGATGCCGACGTATGGAAGATTGCGGTATTTCTCTGCGTAATCAAGTCCATATCCAACGATGAATTCGTCAGGAATGTAATACCCGCGGTAATCTGGCTGCAGATCAATTGTTCTTCTTTCAGGTTTATCAAACAAAGCCACCACATTGATGGTAAGGGCATTTCTGCGTTCTAGTACATCAATTAAATAACTAAGCGTAAGTCCGCTGTCGATAATATCCTCAACAATGAGAATGTTGCGTCCTTCCACAGAAATATCAAGGTCTTTCAAAATCTTAACGACGCCTGAGGATTTAGTTGTGTGCCCATAAGAGGATACAGCCATAAAATCAATTTCAAGCGGAATTTCAATGTGTTTTACCAGATCAGCCATAAAAATAAAAGCGCCCTTCAGAACGCAAATCACAAGCGGATTCTTATCCCTGAATTCTTGGGTTAAGGCAGCGCCTAGTTCCTTAATTTTGGACTGGATTTGTTCTTCACTGAAGAGTACGGATTGAATGTCGTTATGCAAAGATGTGAACCTCCTACTCCATAATATGAAAGCGGCTACTTTAACATTCTATAACGAACACTCCTTACATCTTCGTTAAGATGATATATAGTTTGCGCTTCGTCTCTGCTCCAATTAACGCTGCATTCGAACGAGCAAAGCCTGGAAGCCATAAAATCCGATCTGCTGAATCCGCTATAAGGGGAATTGCATTTCGTCGGCTTGGTGCCAGCTTGGCATCAATGAAAATATCTTTTACTTTTTTAGATTGGTTTAATCCAAAAAGTCGAATGCGATCTCCGTCAGCGCGATTTCGCACATATAGCGGGAAGCACAATTGATCATAGTCAAAACCGGCTGTCATCCTCGCTCTGTCGCCCATTCCTGAAGGGATCTCCTGCTCATTAAAAGGCGCATTCACTACACTAAAACTTAACTTATATCCCGCTTCAACCAATACATGCTCACTGTCCAGCTGCGATTCCGAAATCCCGTAACAGAATAGGGGCACTGCCGGTTTAACAGCACGGGTGAAGCAGATCTCATCGTATTCGCGCTCCATCTTAATCCCGTCATGAAGATCTAGATGTATATTAGGAGGATGCTCATGAACAATTCCCTCCCGCACCAATTCAAGACGCGTAAAATCCAACGAATCCATCGTAAAAACGAGATAATCTAATATTAGTTTAATCAAACGCCTTTGTAAAGCGAGCGGAAGTGCTGCAAAATCAAGCCTATTAATCAGATACTTTCCTTCCTCACAGCTGACGATTGCTTCGAAGGATCGAACCGTTTCTTGCTCCATATAGGCATCCTCAGCGGTCATGGTTTCGGCTAACCGATTCAAAGCCGCCGGCAGCTGATCATTAAACTGCCTCAGATAAGGCAGCACGTCAAGACGAATGCGATTACGGGCGTATTTGCGTAATTCATTGCTGCTATCTTGACAATAAGGCAGCTCGTAGGCTGCACAATGCTGCAATAGTTCTTCTTTGTATATACGAAGCGCCGGTCGGACCAGTTCCACATTTTTTTCACGCCGCCTAAGCGGAATACCCCCCAAACCGGAAGGCCCTGTGCCGCGCAGCAGCCTCATGATCAGCGTTTCTGCTTGATCGTCAGCATGATGGGCCAATGCGATGTGAGACGCTGCATATTCCTGAGCAACTTCATGCAGGAACGCATAACGTTTCTCCCTTGCGGCAACCTGCGGATTCAACCCTGTTTCTGAAATATAAGCAGGCACATCGATGACACCCACGCGTAGCGGAATGTTAAGCTTGTTCGCTAGTGTAGCAACCATCTCTGCTTCAGCATCTGATTCCTTACCCCGAAATTGATGATTCACATGAGCAGCAACCAAAATCCAATCATATTTAGCCGATAACAAAAAAAGGACATGCAGCAAAGCAACCGAATCGGGCCCCCCCGAGACAGCAACCACCACCGTATCTCCTCGTTCGAACAATCGCTCTGCCTTAATAAACCTCTCCATGTTAGCAATTACATTCATAAGCCGCTTTTTCCTCGTTCCTGCCATTTTCAACCCGACCACAAATAAATAAACGCCGCACCGCAAAAAAGAAGTGAGCCTGCTAAGCATACAGCAAGTATCGAAGTTTGTCCCTTGGATTTGGCTTTACGCTTTGGACCTTCTTGCCCGACCAGAGCAAGCTTTCTCCAAAGTTGATAAGCCTCTTTACTTGAAGTCAACTTGCCCAAAAGCGCTTTTTGCAGAAAACCAGCAATCGGCTTAAACTGCGGGCTTTCATCAATCATATCGAGAAGCAGCCTGGCACTCCGATTCTGGGGCAGCAAGATAGCTTGCTGCGGAAACTGTTTGCGTTCATCAAAAACCATTAACATCAACATGGCAAACGCGTACAGGTCGTAACCCTCATCCGCTACCCTATCGCCTGCACCCCAGTAACCGCGGTCATACATCTCAGTAAACTGTTTGACTGATCTGCCTTTAGCCGTAACACCACCGAAATCAATTAACTCCACATCGCCGTAACCGGTAACCAGCATATTTTCCATCTTCAAATCACCAAAAATATATCCGTTTCTATGCAGTTCAGTCAGCCTGCCAAGAATATTCTGACCGAGCAAGAACATCCAATCAAAACCATGCTTAGCGACAAAATGATTGAGCGGAACACCTTCTATATATTTCATGACAAAGAACGGAAACTCCTTTCCGTTCTTCTCAAAATCATCAAATTCAATTATAAAACCTTGATATGTCAATGTATCCTTGGAAAGCTGCCGCAGTGCGTTAATCTCGGATTGATGATCTACGGTATCAAAACCTATTTTTAAAGCAAAGGAATTAAATCCTTTCTTTACATGGTACACTTGTCCGTTAGCGCCTGAACCGAGTAATTTTACAAGGGTATACGAATTCCCATTCCATTTGCCGCAAATGGTGTCGCCTATCCGAAGGGACTGGTTAAACCACGTAGTCATTAAGAATCCCGCCTTCTTTATCTGGTTGCCGGTCTGAGCTGTCTTCACGCGGCGCTGCCGCCATAAATTGCACGACCTTCATTAAAGCTGGACCTGTAGGCGTAGATCCTTTCATATTTATTTTATAAAACATCTTGTCAATTTTTGCAAGCTCAGTCGTCCAGTCGGAATCCATTTCCGCATCTGAATCCGACCTGGTTGTCCCCGGGTAGTGAAACACAGCCATTTCACTTCGCCCTTGACGTGCGCGCAAGCTTAGGAGCATATCGCGCAGCGCTTCGCGTACAGCAGCAAGCTTTGGCTTCATACTTGCGCTAGTGTCAACTAGAAGGGCGACCTGCAGATGCGTTGTTTCACTCAATTCGTCAATAACGCCAACAACTTGGGCCCGCTTCTCAGGAGGAAGCTGCCCAATCTCTGAGGAGCCGAGAATATTTTTTAATTCTTTGCCAACTACCTGTTGAATGGTATTGGTCACCGTTTTGCGAGTCATCATCTGGACGGTTTGCGACAGCTGTTTAGAAGAGACAATGCGGCTCATTCCGCCGCCTGCACGAGCAATCTCCGTAATTTCCTCTGAACCGAGCATACCGAGTTCACCGTAATCCACTACGCCTATGACATTAACTGCAATGCCTTCCGCTTTGGCATGCGCCGCTGCAATGACAGGGCTCACCCCCACATTAGAACATCCATCGGTAATTAATAAAATTTGCTTCACATTTACCACTCTCCCCGCCTGACTTCTAATCTCAGTTTTGCCAAAATAGAAGACTTCTAAACGAGAGGAGCCTTACTAACTAACCGTCTTCGGCCGGTCGATGTGTGTGAATCCCGGCATGCGTATGGTAGCCCACTCCGGTCTCCGTTTCTCAATACGCGCGACCAGTACCGTCATATCATCGTGGATATCGCCATGATGATAGCGTACTACCCGGTCCAGCAAACAGTCAGCAAATTCTTGACTGGATAGGGTGTCAATCTCTTGAATCATCCGCTTCATCCAAAGTTCTTTGTTAACCGCATGGTCTGGTGCATCATAGATGCCGTCAGTCATCATCACGAGCATATCGCCATGCTGGAGGGATGCCGCAATCAGATCGACATCAATTTCCTGTACAATGCCAACCGGCAGATTACTGCCGTAAATCGGAATTACTTCTGAGCCTCGTTTAATAAAACTCGGTGTGGAGCCAATTTTCACAAACGTCGTATTGGCGCTATATAAATCTATTAATGCTACATCTACAGTTGCATACATTTCGTCAGGCGAACGCAGGAGCAGTACCGAATTCACCGATTTAATCGCTAACCGTTCATCCATACCGGACTGCAGCAGCTGTTCCAGAATCGACAATGCCGCTGAGCTCTCCGCCCGCGCCCGCTCTCCGTTCCCCATTCCGTCGCTTAGCGCCACGGCAAACTTTCCATTGCCGAGCTCCATCATCGAATAGCTGTCGCCAGACATCATATCCCCGCCCATCGCCATGCCGGCAATGCCTGTCTCAATCTCGTATTCTTTCGCCGACCCGAATATAACCAAAGAATATCCTTCGCCGCGCGACAGCCGCTCTTCACTTTTAACCGCAATGTGCTCCCGCAAAATATCGCTTAACAGCGGCGCAATGATTTTCCGGCACTCATCATAGCCCCTCGTATACGGATGTACCATCTCAATTTCGACTTTACCGACATCTAAATTTATAATTTCAATACTATGGATGGACAGGCCAAGTTCCTCCAGCGCATGACGGATTTGCTCCTCCTGCAGGAACAACTCCTGCCCCTCCCGTTTAATTTCTTTGGCTAAATCCTCCATGACCTGCGAAACGCCGGACAATTGTTCAGCTACCAATTGACGACTGTCGCTGATTTGTTTTTTCCAGTGCATATCTGTCTTATACAAGTCATACTGTTGGCGCATCACCGTTAAGACCGCATCGGTTCGCACACAAGCCTTTTTCCAAGATGCCGGAAATGATTTTGAATGGAGAGGCTCTTCCATTTCAATGGCCGTCATCATTTCCGTCATAAATGAATAAGTTTGATAGAACGACCTGTCCCAACAATGTGTCCGCTTAAAACAGCCTTCACAAGTTTTAGCCGCCACCGCATTCATGAAATGCCCAACATCCTCCTCTTTCTTCGCCGCTTGATTATCCAACGTCAGATGTTGGAAGCTGTTCGATAGCTGCAGAAACACCTTCGAGAACTGCTCAACCCGGCTGGCGGTTACATCCCGTACTCTTCGAGCATAATCCTGTTGGGATTTTAAGTTCTCATTCGTACCCGGCACATATTTGGCGATCATACGGATCACACCTCTAGGCGTAAGGAGCAATAACCCGATGGCGGCCAGCGATTCCCAGACTGATTGCAGCACCTCAGTCTGAGAGCCTATATACACAGACAATATGGTCGATCCGAGCAGCATGCCGAATGCGACAGCCATTCGTCCGCCTTCTTTGAGCATACCTGCCAGCAGTCCCGAAAATGCAAGCAAACTCATTTGATAAATGGCATTTACGTTGGCTAGACTTAGGATAAGGCCTGTGGTCACACCTACAGAAGCTCCCAGAGGAGCGCCTCCGACCAAAGCAAACAATAAGATTAAATACCGCGACAGCACATGTTCTATCGTCACACCGCCAATAAGCCATCCTACCGTACCTGTCATGACCGACGCCAGCAGGATGATGAGCGATACAATCTCTTCCGTCTTGAGCTGATAGCTTTTGCGAGCTAAAGTAAACACAGGCACAGCCTGAATAAATATGAGTGTCAGCACTGCGCTCAATAGCGCCTGTACAGCAGACATCGTGACCTCATACCACGTTATTTCAGTACTTACTAATAACGTAAAGAGATGCACCAGGAATGAAACGCCGAACACAATAACCGGAGTGGTGGAAATATCTGATCGTTCAAATCGATCAATAGCTTTTTGAACTAATAAAAATACGAGCATCTCCGTTACCAAAAATCCAGTTTGAGGCGATACCGACATTAAACTGCCGCATACCGATACAGTAAAAATCCAAGGCAGTAAATCTCTGCGAAAAAAGAACATTACTGCAAAGTAGGCCAGCGCAAACGGAGACAATCCCTCTAGTATCGTTGCTCTACTTAAGAGAAACCCCATCGCAACCAAGACAAAAGACCACTTTCTCGCTACCAGCCATTGAATCATTCTATTCTCCGCAAGCAACCTCCATATGCCTGTCTTCCACTTCTGAGAACGCTCCGTCCACTCGGACTGCATGTCATCAAAACCGCTCCTTCTTGCCAGAATACCCTTGCGATTCATACGATCCAACACCACCCATCCATTAGTGTTCTCTATTATAGGGAGATAGATTCATGAAGTTTGTCAGATTGCGATGATAGATTCAAAGTTTTTTCCGACAAAGATAAATCGCTTACAAAAAATGCCGACAAGCGTGAAACCTTTGCCCACTCTGCACTTGTTCACTCCTTTTTAAAAAAATTACCAATCATAAAGAGCATAAAAAATGCCGCCTCGCCATCAGATTCGGACGATTGCGGCGGTTTGCCGTTGGCTTATGTCGAGCAATAAACAAAAAAAAGCCGTATTCGCCAGCGATAAATGAGCCCGCCAGCCATACAGCTTTCTCCTAACGTGTATATTAATCCCGTCTTCCGCCTCTGCCTCCGCGTTTGGATTCCGTATGCTTCTTCAGAGAGGAAATCCGTTCTTCACTATCTTTCAGAAAGCGACTAACTTTGTCTTCAAAGGTAGGCTTGTTACTTGAGCTCTTGAAGCCGCCGCGTCCGCCGCGATCTCCACGTCCGCCGCCGCCATAGCTGCCGCCGCCGCCTCCACCGCCGCTGTATCCTCCTGAGCCTCCACGATCTCCACCGCGGTCTCCACCGCGATCTCCAGCGCGATCTCCACTAGGACGACCAGAATCGAATCTACCGCCGCTTGGTCTTTCAGGACGTGCGGGTCTAGCGGGTTCAGCAGGTTTATCAATTGTTTGCTTAATCGATAAGCCGATCTTCCCGTCTTTGTCCACATTAATAACCTTCACGGTTACATTGTCATTCAGCTTCAGATGGTCATTAACATCCTTCACATAATTATCCGCGATTTCAGAAATGTGAACAAGACCTGTGACACCTTCCGCAAGCTCGACGAATGCCCCAAAGTGAGTGATACCCGTCACTTTTCCTTCCAACTTGCTGCCCACTTCAATTGCCATAAAGTACGTTGTTCCTCCCTTAAAATGGTAAAAAATGGCCTTTACGGGTTTGACTTTGGCGCAATAAAGATCGTTTCGCCATCTTTGGTGTAATTCAGATCTCTGCGGATTTTTTGCCCTAAATATTCAGGATCGTTCAGGCGCTCAATTTCTTTCTTAGCTTGCTCATTCATTTTTAATGCAGCCGCTTTCTGTTCCTTCAAGCTGTTAAACTGAGCTTCTTTCTCCTTCAGCTTGCCAACTTGATTCCAGACCTGCATACCCACCCAAAAGGTAAAACACAACAAAACGAGCGAGACTACGCGAAGCCTTCTGTAGGTCGCCTTATATGAGCGTTGCGATTTAGGGGGGACCGTATTCGCGAGCATATTCAAAGAGCCTCCTGCCAATCAGTTAGAACCATTTCCTGAATAGATGCGCTATTCTACCCGCGAAACGAGTCAACCACATGGGCATTCTCGCATGCCGAAGCACAGGCCTCATTATCCATTGAAGCAATCTCCATAAAGGATAGCACAATTGTAGCATAATTTTATATAGGAAAATAGCCAACGCACGCAAAAATCCGAAAATTATCAGCAAAGACCTATATAGCAGAATTAAAGGCCCGATGATGAGCACTTCTACCATTCGCTTCAGCATACGATAGCCCATTTTAAGCAGCTGCATTATGCCAAGTACCAGCTTCACCACCCAAGGGCTAAGAAACGCGAAATGAAAACAAATGCCGATTAGAAGTCCCAAGAAGATATAAGTACGAACATGACCTTGATTACTGTAATAAAGCAACCGGAATACAATGATCGTCGCCACGATCCAAAAGAAAATGTCGTTGATTGGAAGGAACCACTTTGGCAGGCGCAATTGCCCTCCCACGACTCTCAGCACGTCGAATAAAATGCCGAGTAAAGCGCCGCCAAAGCACATCATCCCTATGGTTAAAAACTGTACTTGTAAGGTCACTTAAACAATTTACCCAAAAATCCCTTAGTCTTATCCTGGGAGTGTGATTCAACATAACCGATGTCATTTACGAGTCCCTCAATGGCGACGAGCCCTTGCTCGAGGTTTAAATTTTTGATGTGCAGATTCTGCCCTTTGATCATGAGATAACCGCACTCTGTTTCTAACAGGAACTCTTCATTGTCAAAGCTCTCCACATTAAGCACACCGGATATTTCCAGTAACTTGCGGTTAAGCATCTTAATTTCTTGTCGTTTCGATTTCGTCGGTTCGATCATGCCTGTACCCCTCCCTCATAGTCTAATCCTATGGGGGGATGTCCTATTTTAGAACAAAAAAAAGAGACTAATCACTTAGTCCCTTTCTCTTCTATTCATCTGATCGGAGAGGTTCTTCTCTCAGCAGCGTGTACATCTTCTCAGCATCTTCCTTACGGGTTGATTCCGTGATCAATTCTATGCGAACCGTCACTTTCTTCTGCCCGAATTGAATAGCGAGTTCATCGCCCACTTTGACTGCGGAACTAGGTTTCGCATCCCTGCCATTGATCCAAACCCGCCCCTGTTCTGACACATCTTTGGCGACTGTGCGCCGTTTGATAAGTCGAGAAACCTTCAGGAACTTATCAAGCCGCATTAATTTACAGCTTCTTTAAGTTTGTTCCCTGCTTTGAAAGCTGGAACTTTGGATTCAGGAATAACGATCGGATTGCCTGTTTGCGGGTTACGGCCAGTACGTCCGTTACGCTTACGAGTTTCGAAAGTGCCGAAACCGATCAATTGCACTTTATCGCCCGTCGAAAGAGCATCTGTAACTTCACCAAGGAAGCCATTCAGAACCGTTTCTACATCTTTCTTTGTAAGTCCGCTTTTTGTAGCGATGTTGTTAATCAAATCTGTTTTGTTCATAAATTTAATTACCTCCTAAGTTAACATCTTTATAGAATTTTCCAGAGAAAACCTATCCGAAACTAATAATTCAACTTTTGTTGTCAAAATCCTGCTTTTCTCGACAGGTTTTTTAATATTTTTTTACAATTTTAGCTTCTTGCCATAACGTCTCCATCTCTGCCAAATCGGTTTGTTCCCATGACTTCCCTTTAGCGCGCAGCTGCTGCTCAATATAGTTAAAGCGCTTGGTGAATTTCCAATTAGCCGCAGTAAGCGCCTGTTCAGGTTCAATGTGGAGAAAGCGAGATAAATTCACTAATGCAAAGAAGAGATCGCCCAACTCTTCCTCACGCTGCGGAGCCCGTCCCGGCGCTCCTAACTCCGCCTTCAATTCAGCGAGTTCCTCTTCAACCTTAAGCAGGACTTGCCCAGCTTCCGACCAATCAAAACCAACCGTCGCCGCTTTCTTTTGCAGCTTGTAAGCTCTCATCAATGCAGGAAGATCTCTTGGTACACCTGCTAATACAGATTGCTCCGTGAGATCAATGCCTTTGCTTCGCTTCTCCTCGGCCTTGATTGCCTGCCAATTGGCCAGCGCCTCATCGGCATCTTCAGCCTGAGTCGTACCAAATACATGCGGATGCCTGCGAATCAACTTCTCATTTAACGTGCGAATGACATCGTGAACGGTAAAAGCTCCTGCTTCTTCTTCTATTTGCGCGTGAAGCATGACCTGAAGCAGGAGATCGCCAAGCTCCTCGCACATGTGATCCGGATCGTCTTCATCAATCGTCTCCAGCACTTCATAGGCTTCTTCAATTAAATTTTTGCGCAGAGACGCATGTGTCTGTTCTCGGTCCCATGGACATCCTTCAGGACTCCGCAGTATTGAGACAATCTCATGAAGTCTTGTAAATGTGAGGCTGCGCACTTCTTCTTGATCGGTTCGGGATACCCAGATCAACGACAAGTTACCGAAGCCTTCCACACGATCCAGCTCAAAGAGAGGCACAAGAACAATCTTCTCTTGCCCGCTTACTCCAAGTGCATGTCCGACGGTTACGATATAATCATCTGGATAAGCTTCCATTAAGGTTAATTTGACATCGGAGGCAGTAAAGCTGTCGTAGACCTGCCCAATTACAATATGAAGAAGCGGATTTAACATCGAGGCCTGCAGTGAAGTAGCATCCAGCAGTTGAAAGCCTTCAATCGGATCAAATCCAAAACGCAGAAAAGCCTGATCCAGAAAGCTCTCCCCGCCGATGATTTCAAGCAGAAAGTCTTCACGATCGCTGCGCTCTCTTAAAATCTGAACAGTCCGCTCCGCCACCATGGGGTGTCCGGGGACTGCATAGATCAACTCCCCCTCCGTAAATCGCGACTTTTCTATTAGCTTATCCGCAATTTCTTCATATAAACCTGTAAAATCATTATGTTGTTCATATACGGTATCAAAAGTTTCATATGGGATGTTGTTGCCTTGAAGCAGTTTCACCACAGGATGATCTTCTGTTCGCAAATAAATACAAGAAGCCTCTTGCAGCATACGCCATACACCCAATGTCAATTGCGATTCATCACCCGTCCCTAATCCTACAACCGTTATTCGATTTGTCATTCGTCTGCCTCCTGCCATCCCTGTTTTATATGGAATTATTATAGCCGAATGCACATAAAAAAGCTTCCCTTCCGGAATGACCCATTCACAGAAAGAAAGCTTAGCAGGTTGTTCAGACGTTTGCAGTTCTCCAGATATTATTGTTCCATTTGTTTGGCCAAAAAACCGGCCGCTGTCTCAGCCATTTTCGTTTCCATCTGCCCCATTTTAACTGTATCGTCCTTACTGGCCAGGATGACCGACCCTATTGGATCGCCTCCCGCTATAATTGGCGCCATGACGAAGGCCGTGTAAGTATCAGAATGGTCTTTACATATCTCGAACTGGCCTGGAGTAGTTTCTATCATAGATTTACGATTCTCCATACAAGCTTCCACTATACTGCCGACTGATTTTTCTAAGTACTCCTTTTTGGATCCGCCAGAAACCGCTATTATGGTATCTCTATCCGTGATCATTGTTAAATGTCCTGTACCTTCTGACAAGGATTCGGCATATTCTTTAGCAAAATCACCTAATTCTCCAATCGGTGAATATTTCTTTAAAATAACCTCCCCATCCCGATCCACAAATATCTCAAGGGGATCCCCTTCACGTATACGGAGCGTGCGTCTTATTTCTTTCGGTATCACGACTCTGCCCAAATCGTCTATGCGACGAACAATTCCAGTTGCTTTCATATTCTAGATGCCTCACTTTCCACGAAGATTTAGATACGACTGGAGCCAAAAGAAGTTGAATAGCCTGTTTAATTTGCGGTCTTCCCAAACCGTGATAATACTGGAAATTTCTATGCCAACTTAGTATTCATATCTTCCCTTTAACTTATGCAACGCCGCAGCCCGAAGGGGCCGACGATATTATGTAGCTGAGGACGCCGCTGTCTTCATTATGTCCAAAATGTGCAAATAAAAACAGGATACTCCTATGAGTATCCTGGTAAGTTCATCCTTATTTTGCTGCAGGCGTTGCAGTAGCCGCAGGCGATGCTGTTGGGGATGCTGCTGGCGATGCAGCTGGCGAAGCTCCTGGAGACGCGCCCGGTGTTGCCGAAGGAACCGGCGTCGGTGTAGGCAATGTGTTTGTCAGGATCAAGCCTGGTACATCTTTCGTGCCGAAATCTTGCAGATTCGTTGAAGCAAGCGTCGAACGAATTGCTTGTTTCTCATCGTCAAGCGTGTGTTTGGCTCTGCTTTCAACTTTAATTACATGATAGCCATACTGCGTTTTAACCGGATCGCTGATCTTGTTCAAAGGAAGTGTAAGTGCCGCATTCTTGAACTCGGCAACCCAATCATTCACATTCGTATTTTGATAAATGCCGCCTGTGTCTTTGTTGCCGTCATCCGAATATTCTTTGGCAATCGCAGCGAAATCACTGCCCGCATCGAGCTTCGCTTTAGCCTCTTGTGCACGCTTCAAAGCATCCGCGTCGCTGCGGTCTTTGCCGTCTGCCGTTTTCAAACCAACTAAAACGTGACGCAAAGTAACAAAAGTGTATGCATCAGGATTTGCAGCAATATTTTTGTCATAAGACGCTTTTACCTGATCGTCCGTCACTTGGCTTTCCATATAACCCATAGCGTAGAAAGTCAGTTTCAATAAATTCTGAATGTCTTCTATTTTTACGTTGGCGTCTTTCAGGACCTTGTCCTTTCCGCCTTGTTGGGAATCCAAATAAGTTTCAATCGATTTCAATTGGTCCGTTACTTTCTTGTCAGCGTCTTTCTTCACTGTGTCGCTAGCTTTTGCTGAAAGCACTTTGTATGTAATTAATTGCTTGAGCAGTTCTTGCTTAAAGCTTGCATCCGCTCCAAATTGCGCATACATGGGCTGGAACAACGTATTTACATTAACAAAAGAGTCCAGCTCAGTTTTTGTCACTGTTCCATTATCTTTATATGTCGCAATCACATCTTTCTTTTGACCGCAACCGCTAAGCGCCAGAGCAGCAATCAAAACGATTGTGAGTAAGATTATGAATTTGCCAGGTTTATTGTTATTTCGAAACATTGTGTAATTCCTCCTTATTTTTCAATGCATCTTCATATTGTAACAGAAATCGCTCAACGATGGCTATAGCTTGCTCAGGCGTTAAACCCTTACAGCGAACTGTAATAACAATTTGCTGTCCGGCGTTTAGCGTGATGCGTCCTTCAAACCCATGTGATAATGTGAAAAGCTTTTGGCCGTCAAGCCTTCCATTTTGATCAGGATGCACCTTAATTATGTAATCTTCGCCTTTTTGCGTGATGGTTTCAATCCGGTATCTGGCCCCGTATATTTTAAGCCGGGCTACTGCTAACAGATTGTGCACAGCTTGCGGCAAATCGCCGAAACGGTCAACCAGTTCTTCATGCAGCTCCGCGGCTTCTTCTTCACTGCGAAGATTGGCCACTTTTTTATAAATTTCTATTTTTTGCATGCTGTCATAAATATATTCTGAAGGCAGGTAAGCATCCAATTGAATATCGATCGTAGTGTTCCAATCAGCTTCTGGAGCTATATAATCGCCATTCATCTCCAACTTGCGTGTAGCGATTTCATTAGCAAGCATCTGAGAATACATATCGAAGCCTACAGACGCGATAAAACCATGCTGCTCGGCGCCAAGCAAGTTGCCCGCTCCGCGTATAGACAAATCCCGCATAGCGATTTTAAACCCGGAACCAAGCTCCGTGAACTCTTTGATCGACTGCAGCCTTTTCTCAGCGACTTCGTTCAAAATTTTATCCCGCTGATACGTAAAATAGGCGTATGCAATGCGATTGGAGCGTCCTACACGCCCCCGAAGCTGATAAAGCTGAGACAATCCCATTTTGTCAGCATCATGAACGATTAACGTATTCACATTCGGTATATCGACACCCGTTTCTATAATACTTGTGCTGACAAGAACATCGAACTCCCCATCCAGAAAATCTAAGATCGTCCGTTCCAGTTCCTGTTCGCCCATCTGACCGTGCGCCACAGCTACTCGCGCTTCCGGTACAAGCATGGAGATCGTATCGGCAATTTGCGTAATACCTTGAACTCGGTTAAACAAGTAGTATACTTGTCCCTCCCTTGCCAATTCCCGCTCAATCGCTTCGCGGACAAGCCCATTGCTGTGCTCAACTACATAAGTTTGTACAGGAAAGCGATTTTCCGGAGGAGTCTCGATGACAGATAAATCACGGACGCCTAACATCGACATATGAAGCGTTCGCGGTATTGGCGTAGCCGTCAGCGTGAGCACGTCCACATTCATCTTGAGCCGTTTCAGCTTCTCCTTATGAGAGACGCCGAACCGCTGTTCCTCATCAACAATTAGTAAGCCCAGGTCTTTAAAAATAATATCTTGCGACAGCAGTCGATGTGTTCCGATTACAACATCTACTGCACCCTTTTTAATGCCTTTTATGGTTTCAGTCTGCTCTTTCTTGGACCGAAAACGGCTGAGTACGCCAATATTAAAAGGATAGCCGGAGAATCGTTCGCGGAAAGTCTCATAATGCTGCTGCGCCAAAATAGTCGTAGGCACAAGAACCGCTACCTGTTTGCCGTCGATTGCCGCTTTGAAAGCTGCACGAATGGCCACTTCTGTTTTTCCATAGCCGACGTCCCCGCATAATAGACGGTCCATCGGACGAGATTTCTCCATATCCACTTTAATTTCTTCAATGGCTCTAAGCTGATCATGCGTTTCATCATATGGAAACATGCCTTCGAAATCAGTTTGATAGGAGGAGTCTTTGCTATAGCCGTAGCCGACCGTTGCTTGCCGTTCTGCATATAACCGGATAAGATCATCCGCAATATCTTTGACAGACGCGCGAACCTTGCTTTTAACACGATTCCAATCGGCTCCGCCAAGCTTGTATACCTTCGGCTCCTTCTCTTCGGCGCCTACATATTTCTGAATAAGGTCGATTTGTTCGATAGGAACGGATAATTTGTCCCCGCCAGCGTATGTAATATGAAGGTAATCCTTATGAATGCCGCCGACTTCCAAAGTGCCGATGCCTGTATAACGGCCTATCCCGTGATTAACATGCACGACATAATCGCCAACCTTAAGCTCTTGATAGCTCTTAATGCGTTCGGCATTCTCCAGCTTTTTGTCCACCTTACGGGCTTTTCGCTGTTTGTTGCTGAACATCTCGCCTTCGGTAATAACGACCATATGAATGGACGGAACTTCAAATCCGCTCTGTAAGCTGCCATTCACCAGAATTGGCTCTGGAATGCTGTAATCATGAAGCACTCGGCGTACCCGTTCAATTCGTTCCGCACCGCTTGCCACAATGAACACCTGGCTGCCCGTTTTTTTCCACCGTTCCATTTCCGCTTTCATCACATTCATCTGGCCATGAAAATTTTGCATCCCTCTGCACATGAAATTGACTATGTTCTGAGGCTGCGTTTGCGGCACTTGTCGCAAAAATAACGACAAATAAAGCGTAGGCAGCGATTTCCGCTGCAGCAGCGCCTCATACGGCTTAGATAATGTAAAAGCAGGCAGCGATTTGCCTTCCTGCAGCGAATGGGTCATCCAATCGGCCTCATCACGTTCAAGCTGCTTGGCCGTTTCCATCAAACGGGATGGTTCGTCCAAAAGCAGGATTGTATCCTTATCAATATAATCAAGCAGGGTGTGACGCTCCGGATAAAGCAGTGCCATATACTTAAAAAGCCCTTGAAAAATAACACCTTCGCGCAGCAATTCGATGTCATGCGAGATGCCCTCAAGCAGCTTGTCTTTAGCAGTACGGTCCGACATTTTATCCAATTGAACCTGCAGCAGCTCGTACGCATGTTGGGCGGCGTTCTGAAACCGCCGCTCGTCTACTAATATTTCGGTACAAGGCGGAATGATAGTAGAGTTGAGTTTATCCAATGAGCGTTGATCGGCAACGTCAAAAGTACGGATCGAATCTATTTCATCATCGAAAAGCTCCATTCTGATCGCCATCTCAGAAGTCAATGGATAAAAATCTATAATACCGCCGCGTACACTCAGCTCGCCCTTGGACTCCACGCGTTCAACGCGCTCATAGCCAACCGCAGCCATTTCACTCAAAAACAACTCTAATTGAAGCGTATCACCGACCGATATTTTATTTTGAGATTTTGAAAACGCTTCCTTTACCGGTAGCAGCCTTCTTATTCCCGCATAAGGTGCCACAATGACACCACGAAAACCGGAAGCAAGCTTACCCAGCACATCAATGCGCTGCGCAAGCATTTCCGGGCTCGACGCCGCTGCTTCAGCGGCAAGCAGCTCTTGAGCAGGGTAAAGAACAACCTCATCTTCCGAGAGGCATTCTATCAAATCCTCTGTCATCTTCTGAGCCGCGTACATATTATGCGTCACAATCAGCATGGGACGCTTCAACCGCTCATAGGAAGCAGCTATCATAATCTGACGAGAGGAGCCGGTGAGACCGGCGATAAGCTGCTCTTTCATGCCGGATTCGATGCCTGTAAGGATAGATTGAAAATCTTTATCGGCAGAAAAAGCCTTAATTATGTGTTGCAAACATGCTCACCTCTCTCGCAAAAAGAAGCCTCGGCCACCAGCCTAGGCTATCTCAATTCCTGTTATTGAAGCGGATTAACGACAAGCAAAAGCTCCGGATTCGCTTCCAGCGCTTGATTGCAGTACTCGCAAACCACTTTGACCGTCACTGCCCCGTTCACGTTATACGATATTATATCGCTGCGTTCCTCAGGGGTCAAGAATTGAAAGCCCAGCTGAGTTTCTGTAACGGATGCATGGTTAATCTCGCCGATTTTTGTGCCGCAGTGTCTGCAAAGATAAGTAATTGACATCAATGTATGCCTCCCGATTGGATCATATACTACGTAGTATGACCACAATTCAGGAAAAAAAGCCGTTACGAGTTAAACTTCGCCATCGTTTTTTCAAAATCGTTGTTCAAACTAAACGCCATAGCTTCGGAGATACGTTCCAAGATTGGGCTGAGACCTTTCATTTCTTCCTTAGAAAAAGCAGAAAGCACATAATCCGCAATATTGCCGCCTGGCTGCGGACGGGATATGCCAATACGGATGCGATTAAACGTTTGGGTATTCGTATGCTGGATGATGGATTTAATGCCATTATGTCCGCCGGCGCTGCCCTGATACCGAAGTCTGATTTGGCCGAACGGCGTATCCAGATCGTCATACAAAACCGTCACATCGCTTATATCCGCCTTATAAAAATCAAGAAATGACCGCACCGCTTCTCCGGATAAATTCATATAGGTCATCGGCTTAAGCAGGATCACCTTCTTGCCGCCGACAGCTGTTTCTGCCCATTCTGATTTCAACTTACTTTGAAATTTTGTAACACCTAACTGGCAGGCAAAGAAATCAATACTCATAAAACCGACATTATGCCTCGTATACTGATAAGTATTGCCCGGATTTCCAAGGCCAATAAAACATTTCAATTCCGCGAACCTCCATTCGCCCCGGCTCATCAGCCGCAAATTCTTAAAGGCAGGTGCTCATTCTGATTCCCAACTATCAAAACGGAGAGAAACTGATTACTCTCCAAAACTTCCAAGACCATGCAAGCAATGGTATTCCCGTTCAGGTGTACGACCAATTCACGCATGCGGATATTGGTTTTGTGCAAGAAATTCATGAAACCTATGTCATTGTAAACAAAACCCAATACTCCCGTGAGCTCTTCAAATTTATCTCAAGACCAGGATACTAACCTTAGGCATTACTTCTTTTTAGCCTTCATTTTGGAGCGAATGCGTTCCGCATACCCTGGTTTATTTGTCTGTCTCTCTCTGGCAATGGCCAAATCGTTGTCATTCACGTTATGTGTAATTGTCGAACCAGCCACCACATAGGCATTGACCCCAATCTTTACAGGTGCTATAAGGTTAACGTTGCTGCCGATAAATGCCCCGTCGCCGATCTCGGTTATACTTTTATTGAAACCATCATAATTGACCGTAATCGCGCCGCAGCCGAAATTCACATCCTTGCCAATGACTGCATCGCCTACATAGCTCAAATGGGAAACCTTAGCCCCGTCGCCAAGCGTAGCGTTTTTAATCTCCACGAAATCGCCGATCTTCACATTTTCGCCCAGCTTGGCGCCCGGCCTGAGGTATGCAAACGGACCGATTGTTGTCCCGTTGCCTACAACAGCATCGAGCAGCACCGAATGCTTAACCTCAACTTCATTGCCAATGACTGCATTCGTTAGATCCGATTGCGGGCCAATTACACAGCCTTCTCCTATAACTGTAGCCCCGCGCAGAAAAGTGCCCGGATAAAGCACGGTATCCGCTCCGATCCGCACATCAGCTTCCACATAAGTCTGGGCCGGATCAATAATCGTTACCCCAGCCAACATATGGCCGCGATTCAATCTCGTACGCATGAGCTGTTCCGCTTCCGCCAGCGCAACGCGATCGTTAACGCCTATGGATTCGGATAAGTCGGCTGTGCGGTATGCTTCTACTTTGTCGCCTTCAGATTGAAAAATACCGATTACATCAGTTAAATAATATTCTCCTTGCGTGTTGTCGTTACCGACCTTGCCCAAAGCCGCAAATAATTTACTGTTGGTGAAACAATATGTCCCTGTATTGATTTCGGAGATCTTTAATTGTTCCGCATTACAATCTTTGTGCTCTACAATTTTAGCTACAGAACCATTATCTGTACGAACGATACGTCCATATCCTGACGAATCCTCCAGGGAAGCTGTTAGAATCGTTGCTGCAGCACCGGTTGTTTCATGCAATTCCACCATATGCTCCAGCGTCTGCGCTGTAACAAGCGGCGTATCTCCGCATATAACAATTGTTACACCTTCTTCCAAACCGATTGCTTCTTTCGTTTGCAGCACAGCATGGCCAGTACCAAGCTGTTCGGACTGAAGCGCATATTCCACTCGCGTACTTAAGTAACTTTGTACGGCCTCAGCGCCATGGCCAACTACGACGATCGTGCGCTCAGCATGTAAATGTTCAAGCGTATCTATAACATGACCTACCATCGGTTTGCCGCATACAGGATGCAGAACCTTATATAATTTGGAATTCATTCGTTTACCTTGGCCTGCCGCTAGTACAATCGCCATCCTTTTCAAAACGCCCAACCCCTTAATTCGAATAGAAATAAGATCATTATATCAAACTTCCCACCTGAATATTATCTCACTTTTGCCCAAAAGAAAAGGGAGCCCCGCGGGACTCCCTGCCTATGCTACTTACTATGCGCCTTCTTCGATAACTTCTTCTTCAACGGCGGCGCGTTCGTATTCAGCCAATACCGCAGCTTGAATTTTCTCGCGTGTCGTAGAGGAAATCGGATGGGCAATGTCACGGAACTCCCCATCAGGAGTACGCTTGCTTGGCATTGCTACGAACATTCCATTATTACCGTCAATCACACGAATGTCATGAACCACGAATTCGTTATCAATAGTAATGGAAGCAATTGCCTTCATTCTGCCTTCGGAATTTACCCGACGAAGTCTAACGTCTGTAATCTGCATCTAGCTCACCACCTTTTCTCCCCGTAGAGACATGGGAGTATAATTCCACATTCTGGGGCGAATTCCTTCTCTAGTTTTTAGAAAATTAGATTATTTTATAGGAAAAAGATGCAGTGTTAAGCTGTTTCGACACCAATCGATGCAATCAGTTCTATTTCGACAAGAACATCCTTAGGCAGCCTAGCTACTTCAACTGTTGAACGAGCGGGTTTATGGTCGCCGAAGTAAGAAGCGTAGATTTCGTTCAGCTCGGCAAACTGATTCATGTCTTTAATAAATACGGTGGCTTTAATTACGTCTGTCAATGAGGAGCCCGCTGCTTCAAGAACAGCCTTCAAATTGTTAAACACTTGATGCGTCTGCTCATTGATTCCGCCGGTAACAAGCTGGCCATCGGCCGTTAGCGGAATTTGCCCTGAAGTAAATAATAGGTTCCCGAATTGAACAGCTTGCGAATAAGGGCCTATTGCCGCAGGCGCTCCTGTTGTTGCTGTAATTTTCAATGTCATGATGGTGAACGCTCCTGTCTACGTATTGGATTCAAAATAATTCCCCGGCACAACTACGATTTCCTTCGTTCTCATATCTACACTCGTCAACCTTGCAAGTGATACGTACTCTTCTACAAAGTGTTCTTCAACCTCGCCAGACTCAACAAACACGCCAACTCCGCCTACCGTAGCTTTGAACTCTTTTAACAGATCCATCATGCCTTGAATGGTTCCGCCAACCCGCATGAAATCATCAATAATCAGTACCCGTGACTCTTCCTTCAAGGCGCGCCTCGATAAGGACATCGTCTGGATCCGTTTGTTAGAGCCCGTCACGTAATTAATGCTTACCACAGAGCCTTCGGTTACTTTATTATCTCTGCGAACAATAACGACCGGCAAATTCATATGGGAAGCTGTAGCGTATGCCAGTGGAATTCCTTTGGTTTCTACAGTCATGACGATATCAAAATCCCGATTGGAAAAAGCCGTCGCGAACGTTCTGCCTAGCTCATTCACAATACTCGGTTTCCCCAAAATGTCCGACATATACAGATAACCGCCTGCAAGCGCTCGCTCCGGCAATTGTAGTTGACGACATAATTGCTGTACAAAATGAAGGGAATCCGATTTACTCACTTTTGGAATAAAACGTACACCGCCGGCGGCCCCGGCAACTGTATGTAGATCACCTAATCCTTCTTCTTCAAACACTTCTTTTATTATAGCCAAATCTTCACTAATAGAGGACTTCGCGGATTCGTATCGTTCTGCAAAAGTCGTCAAGGGAATAAGTGTATGTGGCCGAAAAAGCAAGTACTGTGTCATTTCTACCAGCCTTGCACTTCTTTTTAACTTTTTCATAAAGCCACCTCCATTAAACCCGAATATTATAATTGAAATATATCATTTTTGTACGTGTTTTTTCAAGTTGTTCATGAAATTTATTCTAACATAAATATAACACAGACCTTTCATAGAAAATATATTCAATAAAAAAAACCTCTTTCGAGGTCAATTACTTTTTAAATTAACAGTCCATTATGGGAGCATCCTAACTGCATATACATCCTTGCAAAAACCTCTTAACCCGTTATAAATGCGAGCAACCTTCGATTCACGCGATACAAGGCCGAATACCGTCGGTCCGCTTCCTGACATCAACACGCCATCAGCACCTAGCTTAAGCATACATTCTTTGAGGTGGCGAACCTCAGGATACAGTTCTAGCGTCACTTCTTCTAATACGTTACCCATCAAGCCGCATACATCTTCAAATCGTCGATCAGCCAGCGCTGCAACAAGCCGCTCCGTGTGCGGGTGGTCTTGAATCTCCGCCGCCTTTAATCGACCGTATACATCTGCCGTAGAGACGTTTATCAGCGGCTTCACAAGCACAACCCAGCATTGCATGGGATTATCTATCATCTGCAGCTTCTCGCCTCGCCCTGTTGCAAGCGCTGTGCCTCCTGTAATACAGAAAGGTACATCAGAACCCAGCTTCGCGCCAAGCATCTGCAGCTGCTCTACAGGAATATCAAGCTGCCACAAGCGGCTTAAGCCTCTCAGCGTTGCCGCAGCGTCACTGCTGCCGCCTGCAAGACCTGCTGCTACAGGAATTTTCTTATCTAAATGAATATATACGCCTTTTCGTACATCATAGGTATCTTTTATCAGCTTTGCTGCTTGAAAGGCCAGGTTCTTTTCATCAAGCGGAATATATCCAGCTTGGCTTGAAATGATAATCGTGTCTGTAGACAGCTCCTGCATCTCAATCCGGTCGGCTAAGTCCACCATGGTCATGACCATTGCAACTTCATGAAAACCATCATCGCGCTTATGTAACACATCCAAAGATAAATTGATTTTGGCCGGCGCTTTCTCAAAAACCTTCATCTCGTCACCCGCTTTCGAGCTTTTCCCACAAATAAGCTTTACATATTATAGCAAAAGCCCAAAAGAAAAGCTAAAGCATTCGGCGATGACCGAATTCAGCTTTAGCTTGATTAACTGATTAATTGCATTCCAAGTGTTATTGCTGTGTTCGATTTGCCAGCGACTGCTCGGCTATTTGAACCGCTCTTTTAACCATGTTGCCCGCGTCTACGGCCCGTATGCCGCCCCAGCCTTCTTTTTGAACCGTATCATAAAAGCCTAAATCTTTAGCTAATTCATATTTCAGTTGCTCAGACATGACTCCACGACTTCGACGACCCATACCTTTCAGCCTCCTTCGTAATGGATTGCTGTTAGGATGCCCCAAATGTCGAACCGCCATGCACGCTTGCATAAGGACATTAAAAACGGCAGAACCTAAGGTTCTGCCGCGCTATCTTCATTAGTGCTGTATGTAAGTAATACGCACCTCGCCTGCGTCATTACACACAGTCACTTCAACCGACTCCGTTAAAATATCGGCATAACTATAAGAAACTCGCTTAAATGCGTGCTGTTCTTGATCTAACTTAACAATGAAAACAGAAGGGTAAGTCTCTTCCAAAACTCCGGAACGCTCGATCGTTTTTCGGCGACCGCCATTAGCTCTCAGCATAATTTTCTGTCCGACGTGAGGTTCCAAACTGCGTTTGATTTCCAACAGCGCATTTTTTGCCATTGTATCGACCACCTCTTTCCCTGTAAATTATATCCGATTACGAGGGTTTTGTCAAATCAAGCCAAATATTATATCAGCAGTACAAAGTCCTTGTCAACGACCCATCCAGACATTTTTTAATTTCTTATCTTAGATAGGATTTGTTACTTTATTCAAAAATATGCATGTATTCTTACATCAGAAAAAGACGCCAATACAAATAGTCCTAACAGGATTAAATCCCGCTAAGACTCTAGAAAAAGCTATGATTATAAGGAAAATGTGTTTATTTTTGGAGTGATGGCTTGGCGCCGTGTATAACCCGAGGTATACCCGTCCGGTAACTGCCTCTCGTCTCTACGCCTCCCATACCTTCCAATCCTGTGACTGTAACATCCATGATGTCAAGCATCGATACAGTATCCTTCACCGACGAGAAGCTCATTCGCGCCGCAATACTCACAGGATCGAGCGCATGAATCAGGATGCGAGCAGGTGAGCTGGCGAAGTTAGAACCGGCCTGCAGCAGTGCTTCAAAATGAGATTGGCATGCACCGGCAACGATGGTTAGGGCATCCCGGTTGCGTTCATATTTGCGAGCAACTTGGACCGCCTTCACAAAATGAATAGAATTTTTATAACTGTTCAAGTCATGAATGTCCATCTCACTGCGATTTTTAAGAATACCGTCATGGCCTGTAATAACAACAATATCGGGTTTTAACTGGGGAAGCAGTTTCTCTAATGCAGCGGCCATCTGTGATTCAGGCATATAAAAGCCGTCTGCGGGTATTCGCATTTCGCCATATACATTCATGCTCTTGCGGAGATACAGTTGATCTCCATCAAGATGCAGCACTTTACCCGGGACTTCAAAATAATAAGCATTGGGCTGAACCTTCTCTTTCCACCCTAAATGCTGCTGTTCCTGAAGCAGGGCTCGATTCAAGGATAACCGATACAAGGTTTCCGTTACCTGCGGGTGCCTGAACCTGACCGATTCTACAGATGTATCACGCCATGCTTCCAAGTCGTTTATTGGCGAATCCGCTAACAGACGGAAATCCACCCCACGCAATATGGCTATGCCCTTGACGGCATCGATCTGTTCAACGCGAAACACGATGTCACTCCCGTATGACTTACGAGTGACCAAATCTCCTTGATTCATGGGTAAACCCCTCCCTCGACATATCCTATGGCAAGGAGGGCGAATTGGTGCCTAAACACTGGCGCCAAGATAGGCGCGTAGCAGCGTGCTCAAGCGAGCAAATTCTTGCAAACTAAGTGTCTCCGCTCTTCTGGAGGGATCAATCTCACATTGCAGTAAAAGAGATTCTATATCTTTCTTAGTTTCTTTGGCAGCAAATTTAGCGGAGAGGTTGTTATAAATCGTTTTACGTCGCTGCGTAAAAGAAGCTTGGACGGTTTCGAAGAAAAATGCCTCGTCTTCCACCTCAACAGGCGGCTTTTTGCGTACTTTTAGCTTTATGACGGCAGAATCTACATTCGGCTGCGGTACGAATACCGTGCGAGGCACAATGGTGACCAATTCCGGTTCGCAGTAGTACTGCACAGCTATACTGAGGCTGCCGTATTCCTTGCCTCCCGGCTTCGCAGCCATGCGTTCTGCCACTTCCTTTTGAATCATAACGACAATGTTGCGCAGAGGCAGCTTTTCCTCCAGCAAACGCATAATAATCGGTGTAGTGATGTAGTACGGCAGGTTAGCCACAACACTTACCTCCGAAACTCCATTAAATTTATCGTCAAAAAGCTGCTTCATGTCTTGCTTCAGCACATCACCGTGTACGACAGAGGCATGCGGGTAAGGCTCTAGTGTTTCCGCCAAAATCGGTAATAAACGCTGATCAATCTCAATGGCAACCACCTTACCGGCCAGTTTAGCTAATTGCTGGGTCAACGCTCCGATACCTGGACCGATCTCCAGTGCGCCGGATGTTTCAGTCAGTTCTGCAGCCGACACAATTTTGCCAAGGACATTGCCATCAATTAAAAAGTTCTGGCCAAGACTTTTCTTAAGAACTAATCCATGTCTTTGAAGAATCTCTTTGGTGCGTTTTGGAGTAGCCACATCGGCAAATTCATTCGATAAGCCTGACTTGAACTCTTTGTTATTTCCATTCGTCATTTCTACAACCCTCATTTATCTAGAGTTTCAACGGCAGCTTCGAATTCTTCCTTAGAAATCTGAAACATTGCGCACCGTTTGAAAAATTGTTTACCATTACAATACCCGATTCCCAGTATTTTACCGACCTCTAAACGCCTTGAGGCCGCCTCAGGATGCGAAATCAATCCCGCTTCAATTAAATCGTTCATTGAAAGCTGTGATACAGCTCCAAGGTATTCTGTCTTCACATTTGCAAGAGCAAATTGTATTGCCTCTACGGAGGCATTCTCTACACCGATATCGCCTTTATATTCCGCTTGCTCTTGTGTTAGAAAGGCATGTTTGCAGCCCGGCACCTTGGCCGCAACAATCTTGCGAATACGCTCGCCAGCGTGATCAGGGTCAGTGAACACGATGACGCCTCTTCGTTCTTGCGCAAGGGCTATCTGTTTGAGCACAGCAGCCCCTATAGCTGAGCCCCCTGTTTCAATCGTATCCGCACTAACAGCTCGTTTAACGGCTGTTGTATCGTCCTTGCCTTCCACTACGATAATCTCTTTAATCATTGTAGTCCTTTCCGTCCCGCACACAAGACCAATCTTCATCATACCCACGTTATACTAAAACCCGCAAAAAAAGAAGAGGAACTTTCCCTCTTCTTCATCATGCTGCTTCCTGTATTTCCTTATACTTCACAATCGCTACTCTTCTGAAGGCTTCTTAGGACCAATAATATAGACCGTATATCCTCGCTTCAAACCGAAACGATTGGCAAAGCTTTCGCTCTCATAATAAACATCTATCTTTTGGCCTTTCACAGCACTTCCAGTGTCTTCTGCTCTACGGAAGCCGATCCCTTCAATATAGACCCACCAGCCTAGAGGGATGACCTTCGGATCGACCGCAATGGTCCGTCCTTCTGTCACCTTTGTGCCCGTGAATGTCATACCATAGTTACGGTCTCCCGGTTTCTTGCCAGTCGACTCCTCACCAGCCGAGTAGCCTGTAAGTGTCACGTTATTTAAGATCTGCTTTACTCCGAAATTAATGCCGGCTTTGGACAGTTCATTGATACTCTCGGATGTGGCGCTTAACACCGTTACCGGTTTCTTCGTCCCTACCGCTACGATACGATTCACGCTTGCAGATTCGACGGTTTCCGAAGTGATATCCTCTGAGACTAAGACTCCGTCCTCAAATGTTTTTACGTGATTCTTAATCACGAGACCTTCTTTACCCTGCTGAACAATTTGCTCTTTGCCCTTGAGCAATTTGGCATCTTCTTGCTTCACAATCTCAAAAGCAATAGGCTCTTTCACTTGCTCGGTCACTTTGGAAACCCGAACTATGCGAATGGATGAATCCGTTGTGACCTCGGTACTTAGATCCGGCAGGATCTTATCATCAGCGCCAACTGAGATTTGAAGATCAGCCACCGCTTGCTGTACCGTTTTTCCCGTTGTATATAACGTATTCGTTACCCCATCCGCTGTCACTTGAATAGGCACAGTTGTTTGAATTACGATTTTTTGCCCGTGCTTGATCGTTGTATCCAATGAAGCGGATACGCGGTCATGTGGACTGATTGAAACAGCTTGTTCATCCAGTATTTGCTGAAGAACGGCTTTCCGTGTTTCCACGACTTTTTCCTGACCGTTCACAACAATTGATACGCGCTTAGTAGCCGTACCATACAACAACATTAAAAACATGAAAATAAATGCGCATGATAGAATGGCAATCTTCGAGATCATACGTAAGTTCTCATGTATCCATCGCAATGCGAAGGACATGCTGGATGATCGCTTTACATGGGTCTGTTCTACACTAGAAATTGCGCCCACTTCTTCGGTCCTCCTTCAAAGCCCCGCCACTCACGTGTAATGTAATGAGTGATAACTCGACGTGACTTAAGATTTTTTAGGTGCTTACAATCTTTCAAGACAACAAAAAAGACAGCAGAGAAGAGGACTCTTCCCGCGGCCTTTGAGTGTAAATTAATTAGATTGAAGACGCACAGTGGTTCCCTCTCTCTTACGCTTACGAGGTTAGCTGACGGATTCGGACTTAGAGAGTAGCCCTACCTTCATGCAAGCTTGTTCACACAAGCTAACATTAAAGGATTCACCCCAATAGATATCTGTTATTTTCGACTTCCCAGAACTGTTTGAACGTTCTGGAAACCTTCGATCTTCACAGCGGTTCCCCCGTTTTCCTTAACGGAAATTCAGCGATTGAAAAGGTATTGGTATATTTAGTTATTATGTTGACCATCATACGCCCATCAGCCAAGTCTGTAAAGCAGACAAAGCGGCGAAAAAAGGGCAAATTCTAGAATTTTTCAAATATCAATGGGAATATGCTCCTGTTTGCTACGTATATCTACCGATATCTCCATTTTTTACATATGAAAACCTTTTGTTTATACTGATAGGAGTATGAAAGTGCAGACGGGAAAAAGGAAGTGAGCGTTTATGCTGCAAATTGAAAATTTATTTGGGGGTTACCTTCCGGGCAAGTCGATTATTCAAAATGTTACCCTATCAGTAGCTCCAGGGCAAATGGTCGGACTGATCGGATTAAACGGCGCGGGTAAGAGTACAACCATCAAACATATTCTAGGTCTTCTCAAACCTCACAAAGGAACCATTCGCATTCAGGGTAAAACACTTGAAGAAAATCCGATTTTATATCGTGCTGCTTACGCTTATGTCCCAGAGCAGCCTGAGCTTTATGATGAACTGACGGTATCGGAACATTTGGAACTGACTGCTCGAGCTTATGGCGTTAACCGCACTCAATATCTCAATAGGGTGGAGCATTTAGCTGAAGCATTCCACATGAATGGCAAACTTCAACAATTTTCTTGGCAGTTGTCGAAAGGCATGCGGCAAAAGGTCATGCTGATGAATGCATTTATTGTCGAACCCTCAATATATATCATTGATGAGCCCTTCCTTGGACTTGATCCATTAGCTATGCGAGCACTGCTCGAGCTTATGGAATCTTGCAGACAAAAAGGCGCAGGATTTCTCGTGTCCTCACATATTTTATCTACACTTGAGCGTTATTGCGACTCTTATGTTTTGCTGCATGAAGGCATGGTATCGACACAAGGTACACTGGAACAGCTGCGGATATCCGCAGGCATGCCGCAAGCCTCGCTTGACGACGTTTTTTATGCATTGGTTCATGGGCAAAGAGGTGATAAGTAAACATGAATACTGGCCGGTTATGGCGAGAGCGCTATGCCTCTTTAATGAAGGAAAATTTAACGTTCTGGAAATATGTCGGAAAAAGTAATTTTCCTGGTTATTTATTCCTTATTTTTATTCTCTTTACTTATTATTATGGTTCAGCCTTAAAAAGCCTGCCTAAAGACTATCCCTACTTGTGGATAGTCATTCCAGTGACGCTGCCTGCTGTTGTGGCAAGCTCCCTTCGGACCTTGTTGCAGCAAGCCGACCGCGTCTATCTCCTGCCTGCGGAATCGGTTATGTTTGCCTATTTTAGACAATCCTTTCTGCACGCCGCATTGAAACAAACGATAGGGGCATTGCTTGCCTTTCTTCTTATATGGCCCCTTTACTTACACTGCACACAACCCCATGCACAAAATCTGCTCGCAGTGGCTTTCCTATTTATACTGGCTAAGGTCTTTAATATTGCTTCCAGCTGGCATGAAACGCGATTCGTTTATGCTAGAGATCGAATGATTTCCAACTGGTTTCGTTGGATAGGAACTGCCTTGGTGCTGATTATGGCTTTCAGTTATGGCGTAATTCCAGCTCTTGTTCTTACATTTGCAATGTCAGTCGTTTGGATCATAGCCACATGGATGGTTCCAAGGCACATAATCGGTTGGGATACTTTAATTGAGCAGGAACGCCGGCAAAAGCAGCGCTGGTACATATTTTTTAATTGGTTTATTGATGTCCCTAAGCTGCCTGTCAAAGTAAATCGACTTCCCCTTCTGACTAGGCCTGTCAGTAAATTATCTTTTGGGCAAAATTCGGCCTTTGTCTACTTGTATGCTTTAACATTTCTTAGAACGGAGTGGCTAAGCATCATTATTCGCCTTACTGGAGGCAGCATCTTGATCCAATGGATCCTCTCCTCAAATAAAGAGAGACTAATCGTCTATATTCTGACAGTGTTCATCACTACGCTGCAGCTCTCAGCTTTTGAATCCAGCCACCGTGATTCGTTTTGGCCGATTAACTACCCAATTGCGCCTAATTTGCGTATACTTGCTGCTGTAAAACTGATAAGCACTGTACTCATGACAGTGGCTGTTATCGCATCCATCCCGCTAGTCTGGAAGAATGGCGCTCTATATCTGTTAGTTCCCATACTGGCAGTCTTTGCGGTAACTATTTATTGCCATCGTTATTTAAGGCGTAAATATGAGCGGTCACTTCAAGCCTAATAGACGAATAGCGTTATCCGTCGTAATCTTCGCTATCTCTTCTACGGACATGCCGTGAATCTCTGCCGCGGCTTCGGCGACTAACCGAACATAACCTGGCTCATTACGTTTGCCCCGAAAGGGGTGAGGCGTTAAATACGGAGCGTCCGTTTCAAGCAGCAGCTTGTCCGGAGGCACTTGTGCCAACACCTCTTTGGGCTGCTTTGCATTCTTAAATGTGACTGGGCCACCGAACGAAATATAGAAGTTCATATCCAGACACTGCTTAGCTGTCTCCCAGCTGCCGGAGAAACAATGCATGATTCCTCCAACCTCAGCAGCTTTCTCATCCTTTAGAATATGTAAAATATCTTGATGCGCATCCCGGTTATGAATAACGATCGGCATGCCCATTTTTCGCGCTAATTGAATTTGTTCCCTGAATATGCGCTGCTGTATATCTTTAGGTGATGTGTCCCAGTAATAATCGAGCCCGATCTCGCCAATGGCTACTACCTTGGGATGGCTGCATAACTGCTCAATCCAATCCAAATCTTCAGGCTTCATATGTATGGCATCAACAGGGTGCCAGCCAACAACAGCATGTATAAAATCATAAGCTTCAGCAAGTGCTATAGTGCTTGGAATCGTCTCACCATTAAATCCAATATTCACCATGCGCGTTATGCCATTTTCCAGCGCCCGCGCAATGACTTCGTCCCGATCTTCATTAAAATGTTCGGCATCCAAATGCATATGCGTATCTGTTAACATAGCTGTTCTCCCTACAATCCGAATTCTTCTTGTTTAATGTCTGCTGCCGCCTCTTCAGGAATATAAATACGGTGCTTACCCCTATGAATGCCGCTAATGGAACGCACAATTTCCGATTGCTCTGAAATTTCCACCAACTCATCTTTTGAAGTCAATAATTGAATCGGAAGTTTGCCCTGTTCACCTGGGCGATATACATCATAGGACAGATCAGACGGGTAATCGACCTCCAAATAGTAGGCTGGATCAAATCCATGAGCTTCCAGCACTTCATTAACCCTTCCAAGCATACTGGCATCAGGCGCATCCAAGGAAATATATTTGAAGAGCCTTCGATTCAAGAACCTTCTGCTCAAATCGGCTAAAACCTCATCCGTTTCATCGCACCAGCACAGCAATGCTGTCTGCATAAGCGACTCATCGAGCCCAAGGTAGGTGGCCACCGTCAGATTTTTTTCAAAAAGCGCCTTTAACGGTGGAAGCATAAATCGAAATGAATAGCCATCCTCATACAGCATTGCAGCCCTTTGAAATATTTTATGTAAAATAATTTCCGCGCTGCGCGTCACCGGGTGAAAATACACCTGCCAGTACATCTGATATCGCGACATTAAATAGTCTTCCACAGCATGCATACCAGAATCCTTCACAACCAGTTGACCTTTATACGGCCTAACCACCCGCAAGATCCGGTCCAGATCAAAAGTCCCATAATTTACACCTGTGAAGTAGGCATCCCTCAACAAATAATCCATTCGATCCGCATCAAGCTGACTCGACACTAACGAAACAACGATCTCCTTATCGTATGTTTTTGAAATTACGCTGGCCACTTGTTCCGGAAATGTAGGCGAAACACGCTTTAACACCTCATGGACTTCCGTGCCCCCAAGCACGATACGGCAGCTCCAATCTTCATGATGATTTCCAAACACGTCCTCTACCGAATGTGAAAACGGCGCATGCCCCACATCATGTAAAAGTGCCGCGCATAAACATAACAACCGTTCTTCCTGCGGCCAATCTTCATATTGATTTCGTTCGAATTGTGAAATTATTTTACGTGTAATTTCATAAACGCCGAGCGAATGAGAAAATCTGCTGTGCTCAGCGCCATGGAACGTCAAGAACGAAGTTCCCAATTGGCGAATCCGCCGAAGTCGCTGAAACTCTTTCGTATTAATGAGTTCCCATATGAGCTCATCCTGCACATAAATATATTTATGAACAGGATCTTTAAACACCTTTTCTTCTACCATCATTCGCTAATAACCGCCCCTCCACGCTATGTTTAGCTATTTACTTTCGACAAAATGACATCAATAATTTGCTAATATACGTATAATATGTCGAATGATGTCGTTTTTTCATTACCAGTAAATCTGCTGTTTTTGCAGCCTTAACTACCACTTACCTATTCTTCTATTAAAAAACCAAAAACCCTTTATATATCGCACATTTGAGGCTAATAAATGAGAGTGAGAAGTAATTGAACCAACGGTTCATAAAACTTTTCATTTCCTAAAAACATGCTATAATAGATTTATAGGTTGACTGTTTTGGTAATCGTTGGTATAGTAAGAATGAAAATTATGTCGAATGTTGACGATTTAAGAGAAGGAGGTTGGTATAGATGTTGAAATCGACCGGTATTGTAAGAAAAGTAGATGAACTTGGCCGCGTTGTTATTCCAATCGAATTACGCCGTACACTTGGCATTGGCGAAAAAGACGCGTTGGAGATTTATGTAGATGGCGAGCGCATTATGCTTAAAAAATATGAGCCAGCTTGTATCTTCTGCGGCAATGCAGAGAACGTTACATACTTTAAAGGAAAAATAGTTTGCCACATTTGTCTAACAGATTTGCCTGCGCCTGTGACAAAATAAGAAAAATAGGTTATAATAGAATTAAGAACAATTCCAATCGGTAATTCTAACCTTTTTCATATCTCCTTTGTGTCTCTAATGCTTAGCTATTCGCTAAGACGTTAGAGATATTTTTTTGTTCAATTCAACCCTAGATGGTTATAGCAGCGCGTTATACACTTCCCGTTTCGGTATTCCGCGATCTTCCGCCGTTTGCTTGGTAGCTTCTTTCTTATTAAGCCCTTGTGCCACATAACACTCGACATGCTGCTCAAGAGTCAGTTCTCCCCACCACCGATCTTGAATATCCGCTTCTATGGAACCGCCGACGACTATACAATATTCCCCTTGTGGAGAGTGAGTCTCTAAGTAAATTAAACATTCTGTAATGGAGCCTCGTAAAAACTCCTCGAATTTTTTAGTTAACTCTCTTGCCAGGCAAATTGGGCGGTCACCCCATGCCTCGCGTATTTTCTCCAAAGACTTAACGACCCGATGCGGCGATTCATAGAAAAGCAATGTGCTGGATTCCTGACGAAGCTGCTGAAGCACTGTCTGGATATCTTTATTTTCACGCGGCAAAAAGCCAACGAAACGAAATCCTGAGGTTGGGAGCCCCGAGGCAATTAAGGCTGATAGTGCAGCATTAGCGCCAGGAATGGGTACTATAGGTATCTCTGCCTCAATCGCAAGCTTTACTAGCTCATAACCCGGATCGGAAATAGCAGGCATTCCGGCATCACTAACAAGCGCAATGGAGTCTCCAAGCCGCATGAGCCGGACAAGCTCTGGACCGCTTGCTAGTTTATTATGCTCATGGTAGCTAATCAGTCGCGTACCAATCTGAAAGTGGGATAGCAGTTTACGCGTTTGGCGTGTATCTTCAGCAGCAATCCACTGCACCTCTCCAAGCGTTCGAACAGCACGGTACGTGATATCCTCTAAATTGCCGATGGGCGTCGCCACCAAATATAAGGTGCCGCAATCCCGCCCTTCCTTAAAGCTTTTCTGAATATTCACGTGCACACTGCCTTCAACACTTTCATCCTTACTCACAACGTATCCCTCTTTCCATAGAACACTTCCATCAGCTCATTGCAGTACTTATTATCTTCACCGTAAACAATTAACGGAGGTAAAGTGCGAATTTCCGGCTTACCTCCGCGTATTCCTTCAATTAACACCATAACCGACGGCTCGCTAGCCCGAGTATGCACATAACGAATGCGTTTCGCCTCGATACCATGTGCTCTCATGGTTGTAACGATATCGACTAGGCGTGCTGATCTGTGTACCATAGCAAATTTGCCGCCGTTTTTTAATAATTTAGCTGAAGTCGCTATGACATCTTCGAGTGTACAATGAATTTCATGTCTTGCGGCCGCAACATGCGGATTCGTATTCTGCTCACCGGCCGGAACGGGTAAATAGGGTGGATTGACGGTGACCAGTTCAGCTTCAGCCGCCTTTATATAATGCTCTGCTTCGCGCAAATCTCCGCAGACGATGTTGATCTGATCATCAAGTCCGTTCAAGCTCACACTACGCGCCGCCATATTTGCTAGTCTATCCTGAATTTCAACGCCTATCATAGGCGCTTTAGTTTTTGTCGAAAGCAGAAGCGGAATCACGCCGTTACCCGTGCATAAATCCACAATCTGTCCCCGCTGCGGCACGCTGCAGAATCTTGCAAGGAGCACCGCATCTAGCGAGAAGCTAAACACTTCTTTACTTTGAATGATCCCAAGCCCGTGTGTAAGCAGGTCATCAATTCGTTCCTCCGGAAGCAGCGCTGCACCCTTTTCCACATCCATCAAACCCTTTCGTTAATCCTGAAAAAAACCGTAGAGGCCAGCTCTACGGCGATAATTCCTATTTATGGAGGAATGACATACAGAACAAGCAATCCCCTTCAGTTCGTAAGTGACCATAATACACGTTACAAATATGGAAGCCTTCATTATACAGCTTAAGCAGATTGTCATGGCCGTGGCCAATCATCGATGCCGCAAGTCCGGCTGAAGGTTTACCCTCCATTTGCTCGTCTTCCTGAACGTGCATAATCTTACGCAGCTGCGCATTCTCAATCGTTAAGCGATGATTTTCTTCCAGTAGGGTAATCAGCTTTTGTTTCAAAGCGGTAAGCTCTGAGTAGGCCATAGCCATCCGCTCTTCGACATCATTGATTTGTGCAAAGATATCTTGCTTTTCCACAGTTTCACCTCAGCGTCATCCCTTGCTAGTCTTGCTCTGCGATATCATCAAACGGTAAATCCATAATTTTACCTTGATCATACAACTGCACCTTGGCTGTTCGTTCTTGAACATTCAGTGATAACACTTTCCCGTTGCCGAGCGACGTAATCACGAGCTTGCCTACCGTAGGCATATCGTCTTTTGCGCTTTCATAATTATCATGCTCATATTTCAGACAGCACATTAATCGACCGCATAATCCGGATATTTTAGTAGGGTTCAGGGATAAGTTCTGATCCTTGGCCATTTTAATAGAAACGGGCTCAAAATCGCCTAAAAACGACGAACAACATAAGATACGGCCGCAAGGACCGATACCTCCCAGCATTTTGGCCTCATCACGCACACCGATTTGACGCAATTCGATCCTTGTGCGGAAGATGCTGGCCAGGTCTTTCACTAACTCGCGAAAATCCACGCGGCCCTCTGCAGTAAAGTAAAAAATGATCTTATTGCGATCAAATGTATATTCTACGTCAACGAGCTTCATCTTAAGACTATGCTCTCTAATTTTATCCGCACAAATGCCAAAAGCATCCTTGGCAGCCTTCTTGTTGTCTTCCACTAACTGAGCGTCGGTAGGATCGGCAATACGGATTACTTTCTTAAGCGGCAGGACTACATCATTCTCTTGCACATTCTTTTTGCCCACTACAACTTTACCGTATTCCACGCCGCGCGCTGTTTCCACGATCACTGCATGCTCTTTTTCCACATGAAAGTCGAGCGGATCAAAATAGTATATTTTGCCCGCTTTCTTGAAACGGACTCCGATAACCGAATACATCTTACACCCCCTGTAATTCCATTAGCATGCTCTCCACTAGCAGTTGCGCATTGGCATTAAACCGCAGACGTTTCTGCAATTCTACTGCTTTCTCCATCAACCGAACCCATTCGGACTCGCTCCGACCGAATGAGAGGGAACGCATCCAGTCTAATTGATCTATATATACAAACCTTCCTTGAATGCCTGAACCTAGCTGCGCCATATCTTTAAGCCACAACAACAGCAGGGCAAAAAACGTCGGAACATGATCGGACAACTCCGCCTTTGTCCACTTTTGCTGCAGCGTGATTAAAGATGTGGGAAAGCGAGTCATCGCTTCTTGCGTTAATTGTATCACTACGTTTCGGATTTCTGCAAACCAATTCGCGGTTATTAATGCTTTGGCGGCTTCCGGCCCTGCCGTCAAATGAACGGCCGGGAGAATAAGCGGTAAGGAGAAGCCCTCTTCTTGCAGCAATGCCACCATTTCCTGACGTGCCATCGGTGTAAAAGACAGCCCCTGTGCTCTCGATTGAATCGTCGGCAGCAGCGCTTGTCCATTCTCCGTAATCAGAATCGCCAAAATACGGGAGGCGGGTTCTTCAAGAAACTTTAGCAAGCTGTTAGCAGCTTGCACTGTCATTTTATCCGCGTCCTGAATGATATAGATTTTGCTGCCGAAAGCAGAACCTGATGCGCGGTAGCTGAACTGCTTTTGCAGTTGCCTGATCTGATCGATCTTGATTGATGCGCCATCCGGTTCAATCCTGTATAAATCAGGATGATTACCATGCTGGGCTTTCCGGCATTCCAAGCAATATCCGCAAGCGTCGTCCTTTAATTCTAAACAAAACACGGCTTGTGCAAGTGTTACAGCCATTTGCTCGCGTCCGGTTCCTACTGGACCGCTGAATATATAGGCATGCGACAGCTTTTCGCTGCGCAGTGCATGTTGAAGTACTCTTTTGACAGCGGACTGTCCCCTAATTGATAGAAAAGACATTGTATATAACTCCACCAGGCTCTATTAAAATAAAAAATTAACCAGTAAACCTCGAATCTCACCGACATTTTGCAAAAGATCAATTCGCCCTTGTTCACTTTCCAGCAAATTTTCCGCCATCTTCAGCAGTTCGTGATCGACTTCTTCCAGCAGCTTGTATCTTTTCCCTCTGCCTCGACGATCCCATCCGCGGGTATCTTTTATAGCGACGCCCCGTCTGGCCGTTTCTTCGAGAAATTTCTTTACAAGCATCTTGTACTGGCGCAGTTCTCTCACCGTCATTGAATTTGACAGGCGATCCGCTTGATTGCCAATCTGATTCAGCAGCTCCTTCAGCTGCTCATGCGAGACATTCTGATCATGCTGCTGGAGCATGTCTCCGAAGTTCTTGGAATTATTTTGAACAAGGGGTGCATTGTCGTTGATTTTGACGTTCTTACCAATCGGATTCCAACCGGAATTAATTTTCAACGTCCTGCTCTCCCCTCCAATGTATGCTTAGAAATGCTCAAAACGTTCTACCGGCATTACGAATACGGCAGCGCCTCCGACTTGTACTTCAACTGGAAAAGGAATATAAGAATCTGTCGCACCGCCCATAGGCGACACCGGAGTAACAAGCTGATCCCTTACCTTGCAATTGGAGCGAATGACTTCCAGTACTTCCTGTACTTTATCATCGTCTACCCCAACCATAAATGTCGTGTTCCCAGCACGCAGAAATCCTCCTGTACTAGCCAGCTTGGTAGCACGAAATCCGCTTCGAACCAGTGCGTTGGATAGGCGATTGCTATCTTTATCTTGCACTACGGCAACAACTAATTTCATATTGGTTGTCCCCTTTCATTATACTTGATATTACCCCTTTAGTTGGTCATGTAACTCTTGGAAAAGATTGAATGATAATTCTCCAATCGTTATTAATTTGACATCCTAACATGGAAATCCTTCTTTTTACCTACTATAGGGCTAATGCCCTCCTATTGGTATATGAGTTTATCGTTCAAAAGGTGACATACTTCCGCCACAACATCTTCTTTGCTGCGTCCGGCATCCAAAACTGCAAACCGGTCATGGAACCTTTCCACCAGCAAACGATACCCTTCTCTAACTTTTACATGAAAAGCAAGCGATTCGAGATCCAGGCGATTCACTTCTCGACTGCTCTCGGCTTCTATTCTAGACAGACCGAGATTCGGATCTATGTCCAAGTATATTGTTAAATCAGGCATCAGCCCGTTTATAGCAAAAGCGTTGATTGACCAAACTTCTTCTATACCCAGTCCCCGTGCATAACCTTGATAGGCTAGAGAGCTGTCAATGAACCGGTCGCAGAGAACAACCTGTCCTTTTTCTAAAGCTGGAATCACTTTCTCAGCCAAATGCTGTCTTCGTGCAGCTGCATACAATAGCGCTTCGGTGCGTGGATCCATGGCTGTATTGTTTGTATTCAAAATAACATGCCGTATTTGCTCCGCGATGTCGATTCCTCCAGGCTCTCGCGTAACCATTACGTCAAAACCATTGTCAATCAAGAAGCGTTCAGCCGACTTAATCACTGTACTCTTACCAGCTCCGTCTCCGCCTTCAAACGTAATGAAATATCCCCGTGTCATCTTCTCCGTACTCCATTCAACATGTTATTGCTAATAGTATACTATAAGTAACTCTTTTCACCTAGAAGCCAGTATGTCTATATGGGTAAGCAATTGTTCGCCCATGCCTTGAAAACGTACGCCGGACTGCGCCAATTCTTGTAACATGGCTGCTGCCTCCGCAGTAACTTCTTCCCCCGGATACAAGACGGGTATGCCTGGCGGGTAAGGGATCACCATCTGAGCGGCAAACTCGCCAACTGCCTCTTCTAATCGCACCTTACGTGTTGCGGGCAAGGGCTTACGCATATCGAATTGAATTGGAAGAGAGACTGGGTTTATGTTCACGGGGGAATTAGCATACCTTAACGCTGCCGGATTATTCTTCTTACCCGATAAGCCATAAAATGAGGCAATTTCTCCAAGAGCTGCTGCCGTTCGATGCGCATCTTCTGGGGTTGAAGCAAGGCTAAAGACTAATAAAACGTACCGGTTGTCCGCCATTTCCGCATAACAGCCACGCTGTTCCAGTTCCTGCTGCAGCAAAGGCCCTGGTAATGTCTCCGTTGCATCGGCCAAAATAAGTTTAAACGGGTCTTTATAGTCATAAGATCTTGATCCGCTCCACTCTTCAGCAGCTAGTTGATAACAGGTCCAATCCGCGAGCAGCTTTCGGAACAACTGTACCGCTTCCAGTCCCTGTTGAATCCGCTGTGTTCCATTCAGTGCAAGCTGTCTGCGCGCTAAGTCCAGTGAAGCCATAAGCGGATAGGAAGGGCTGGAGCTTTGCAGCATTCTTAACCGTTGACTCAACAAATCTCGATCGAGTAGTTGGCCCTGAACATGCAGCATGGCGCTCATCGTCATCGACGTGAGCATTTTATGCGTAGACTGAACAACGGCATCTGCTCCGCTAGCAAGCGCATTCTTAGGCAGTTCCGGATGAAAACCAAAATGAGCGCCATGAGCCTCATCCACAAGCAGAGGTTTTCCATGCGCATGCATCAATTCGGCAATCGGCTCTAGATTGACACCAAGCCCGTAGTAATTAGGAGTCGTAACAAGTAAACCCTTTGCCTCCGGATATTGCCCTAACGCTTGTTCTATGTATGATAAACTCAAGCCGGTAGCAATACCGCTTCTCTCGTCCAGCATCGGCTGAATAAAAACTGCTCTTACACCCGCAAGCATAAGTCCGTGCAGGACTGATTTATGCACATTTCGCTGTACAAGCAATACATCATTATTGCCACACACCGTAGTCAACATAGCTAAATTGCCCACCGTGCTTCCGCCCACCAAAAAAAATGTTTCTTCCGCCCCAAAACATTCCGCGGCCAATTTCTGCGCCTCATGAATAACACTCTGTGGATCGTGCAAATCATCCAGACCGTTCAATTCCGTCGCATCTATGTGCATGACTCCTAGAAAAAGATCGGCAGCCGCCTGATCTAAATTACCATCGCCATTGTTCCATTCCATTCCCTGCCCGAACTTATGACCCGGCACATGTAAACTAACTGTGCGTTTAGCCCGGTGCTGCATCAGCTTTTCGAAAAGAGGAGCTTTACTTTGCTCAAGCTGTGTTTCCATATATTTTCCTCCGTTATCACCTGTTTCTTCTATTATATATAAATTACCTCTCATAAAAAACAAAAGCCTTCTATGCGAAAGCTTCTTTGTCTATATCTATCTATATGTTTTCGACAACTAAATACTGTTTTAACCGTGAAACAAAAAATAAATACTTCTCCTGGGATACGTTTGTATGTACAATCTCGGTCTCGCATTCTTCGCAAAGATACTGTGTAAGAATATGAATGCCTTGCTGTTTAGGCAGATCGCACATTATACAGACAGGAACAGGCAGTTCTACCTTCTCTATTCGATTTTGCATGATCTTCACCACATTTCTTTTCATATATCTAGCAGTATACCCACACTAACAGGCTTCTAAACTAGCGTTTCCTCTTATAATCATAGGCTAGGCTTCCGATATGATAATTAGAATCGTATCCTTTCAAGTGTTTGGTGTAAGGAGGTAATTATGAACCAACAAATCTCCATTCCATCTAAAGATACCACCATTTATCAATACCGTCTGCTCAAAAAAGTATCCTACTCTCTCATCATAACCTCGGGCTACATCATGCTGCTTGTTCCTTATTTGTTGGCGAATGCCTTATACAGCTTGCGAATCAGCAAAACACTGCTGCCGCTCTGGAGTGTAATTATTGCTTATCCCAGCATACTCCTCATACACGCTATAGTGATAATCATTTATCTGCAGCTTACCAGAAATTACGGTTTAAATAGTTGGAGCTTTCGCATCGGAATATTCTGGCATGGATTTCTGCCCAAAGGGCATTATTCCTTGCGAATCCATCGCACCATTCAGCGTCATCAGTATGGGGTCGCTTGTTTATTGCTGTTCAGTTTATACCCGTGGATTCCGTTTATAACCTGGATGGATCTCCTCCTTATTCATATTTGGACAATCCTCCCGCGTAACTTCATTCTGAGCAGATTTCAGCAAATGCCGACTGACAGCCTATTATTAATTAATCCCAAAGACACATCCTGTTACCAAGCATAGTAATTTTCAATACTTAGCAAGACATAAACAGATGCCAACAGCAAAGAGACTCGACAGTGAATACTGTCGAGTCTCTTTGTCCGCAAGAAGCGGTGTGTGCTTGGCAACG
>KI566240.1:0-21894 GCA_000500245.1 Cronartium ribicola 11-2
GGTTACAGTCTGTAGTAGCTGTAGCTGACTGTACTGCACGTGTTGCACAGAGTGGTAAGTGTAAAATGACACTTGGTGAATTTTGAGTGGGAGATAGGGTGCGACGGCCGTGCCATTGCCTCAGGCAGTTCAACCATGTACCCTGTATGACTGCCTCAGGTAGTGCTTTACAGTGTCCAGAGGTGCTTCAGCTCTTCCTATAAGAAGTCTGACTTCACTCTAGTCTCTAACAAACTGGGGTGTAACCCGCTGAAACATCAGTGAGACGACAAGTGCAACATCACATAGACAACAGGTGTCATGACACTTGTAACGACTTGTTGACGTTGCACTTGTACATAACGCACCTGTTTGCACGCAGTGCCAGGGGATGGTACATAAGATGTTAGATCCTCATCATGTTGAAGAAACACTCATCACGCCTCCAAACTTGAGAAGTTCAGAATGATTTAAACATGAATTCCGATTTCCAGTCTCGATTCAATCCAATTCAAGAACCGAAAATGAAGATCAAACAATGTAACATCGAGTTTTTAGAAAGTAACTGCTGGACAGTTTCAGTCAAAACATACATTTATTGATTGGGTCATAGGTCATTACATGGATGAATGAGAAAAAGCTGAACTGAACCCCGTAAATGATGATGCCTGTTGGTCAGCATCTTGAAGTTCAGAAAGAGGGAGTCGAGGCATCTCTGTTTGAACAGTATATGTCTTTAAAACGCTTGAAGATTGATGGTGTTAATGATGAAAAAGAGAATGAGAAAGTGAAGGAAAAGATGCTAAACTGGTTCCAAGGAGCAAATCTGGCTTTCTTATCTGCACAGGATTAAAAGACTTTAAATTTTAACCTCTCTGATGCTCAACAAAGACCTTGGTGGGATGAAGGTATTGTACAAAGTAGTTGCGGAAGTGGAAAGTGTCAGCCTAGCTCTAAAAGTAAGGGTGTAATAACCATGAAATCTAGGGCTAGCTAAGAAGGAATAGCAATCTAGGTGAATATGTTCACAAAGATGATTAGTCAAACCTTATCTGAATATAACAGGCTTTGACAAAAATCAAGAGTGGTTGAATTTCTCTCCACCAACTCTTATTGGCCATGGCAATCACTCTAGGTGAAATTTATGCAAACACCAAATCAGTGCAGCAGGGATTGATTAACCCAGGATGAAGGATGGAGCTGGAGTGTCCAAGTAATTAGTACATGATCCAGAAACACACCTATAACAGATAGAAAAAGGTAACAAATCCTACTGACTTTTGTTTTACTTCTAGAGGGAGAATTTGTTGAATACTTAAGAGAATTTGGATGTGGATAGAGATCTAGGATTTTTAACCAAGGAAGAAATCAAGCAAATAACTCTAGGAAGAAGGGTGATCACAACAGAAGACTTCTAGAAATGAAGCTCACAACTATACTAATAATCCTTGGAATATAAGAGGGGTATGTTAATTCAAATACTTTGTAAGTAAGTTATTTCTTTGTTGAAGTGATAAGTGATGATGATGGATTTATCACAAGCAAGGGGATGCTCTGTTAGATGTTCTGAGGCTTAGAGAGTGCTCTCAATTTTGTGGTTTCAGCTTGAATCAATAGGGCACTCTTGGAGTTATTTGGGTTTCTATTTGTTTCTCAGGGTTACAATGGTAGATCAACTAGTAGATTTGATCTAGCCTCTTTGTTCTAATAACAAACCATCCTCTACTTATGGCAATGCATAGGATGAGAACTGGTAGTCTGTTTTTATTCTTAGATTATCAAGTGTGCTGTTAATTCATTGTTCATTGTATCAACAGCAGTTGATACCACAGAGTTAATGGATCAACTGTTTGTACAATGTGTCTTTTAAACAGATTCTACTAGTGCTCATGGGGAATGTTCTTGTATGAGAAGCTGTCAAGTCATTGAATGGACAGTTCACACGTCAGTTTATCAATGATTGGTAAATTTCAAATAATTCACATCTACTCGAGGAGCTGTGAGGACTTGTGTCAATACTGTAGTACAAGTGTCAATAGTAGAGTTACAGTACAATTGATCATATTTCCTCAAGGTGACTCATGTTTTTAGTTAGTAGAAATTTCATTATTTCAACTGTAGCTCCAAAACTACACTAGCTACTCAAGTGTGAAGGTTTCTAGCTGTTATACTCAAAGTATATAGTTTGTGTTATAACTAGAGAAGTATTAGAGTTATTGCTTAGCTCTAAAATAAGACTATAGGTTATTTTATCCATAGAATCCAGTTCTACAATACTATTCCACTTGTCACATTGCACTAACAGGTGTACTGGTTATTGTAACATATCTACACATGTGTTACAGTATAAATTACAACTCTTCAGTAAAAAGTGTAAAGAGTGACTATATGTTATTTTACACATAGACTTCTTTTATGAAGTAATAATACTGAGTTGGTAAGTGCATTTCATTTTTGTTACTCTTGAAACTGAGTATGAGTAGTAATTTTTGAGATGTATGAAGAGGCTGGATGTTTTTTCCTGATGTTTTTGAAATTTATCACAGCCTCTTTTGCACATCTTATCCAAATGTAAGGTGAGCCAGGATATCAGCTGCTGAGTTTCACTGGATTACACTGCAAAGAGAGGGAAAATAAAATAACCAAAAATCACAATAGGATCATCAGTGTGATTCAAGTGCTGAGTTATTTTCCAGATTTTTTGAATTCATTTTGTATTGTCAATGACAAAGACAATTCTGATTTGGTGCCTCCTGATAGGCAAATTCCCCAAAAATCACATATTCTGGTGCATTGGTTGGGTGAAAGATGATGTAAAAAAATGTGAAAAAAAAAAAACTTAAAAAATCAGGGGTCATGTTATCACTTGGTAGAAAGGCTTGGTGATTTTTTAAGATTTTTTAAAAGCTATATAAGGCCTACACATGCAGAGTATATTTCATGGCCTAAGAGGGTTCAAAAAAAGAAGTCTAACAGAAGTGACCCAAATTTTGAAATTGAAACCATGGAAAAATTCTTAGAACACTACCCAATTCTCCTCCCAAGCATTACATTACTCACTGATTTTTTCATGCAGAGTATATTCCACTGCCTAAGAGGGTTCAAAACAAAAATTCTGAAGGAAGTGACCTAAACTTTGACTTTGAAACCATGGAAAAATTCTTAGAAAATCACAGAATTCTCCTCCCAAGCATTACATTACTCACCAATTTTTCATATTCTTTCTGCATTTTATACTTTGTCTATCAGCCAACCAATGCACCAGAATGTGTGCTTTTGGTTGCACTTGCCTACTAGAAGGCCCCAAGTCAGTATTGTTTTTGTCATTGACAATACAAAATTTATCCAAAAAATCTGAAAAAATCACTCAGCACTTGAATCACACCAATGAGCCTTTTGTGGTTTTTGGTTAATATATTGTCACTCTCTTTGCAGTGTACTCCAGCTTACATATCAGAAACTTAACAGCTGTTGTCCTGGTTCACCTGCTGTTTGGGTAAGATGTGCAAAATAGGATGGGATAATTTTAAAAAAAAATCAGAAAAAGACATTCAGCCTCCTGATGCATCTAGAGCACTGACCCTGATTTTTTAGGATTTTTGGTTCAAAGTTTAGTGAGAAAGTCCAAGTGTTTAGGAACACAGATATGAACAGATACCTGATAGGATGGATAAGATACTGGTAAACAACACGTCTCCTGTGAGACTCCCTAATAGGACTGACCTGGTACGAGGTACAGTAATCAAGACAGGGAAGTCAAAAACAAAAGACACAGTTAGATAGTGATCTTGGGATCCTGATAACAAAGATCTCTTTCCCAATATAGTTAATTACCTGATGGGATGGATAAGATACTGGTAAACAACACATATCCTGTGAGACTCCCTAATAGGATTGACCTAAACAACAAATCATCACACAGATAGAAAATCAGATATGAGATAGGGAAATAAGGTGGATAATAGGACTGTTGTCTGTACCTGGTACAAGGTACAGTAATCAAGACAGGGAATTCAAAAACAAAGGACACGGTTAGATAGTCATCTTAGGATCCTGATAAAAAACTGAAGAATAAGGTAGGAGTCTATTAATTAGGTATTCAGCGCATAGTAAGAAGAGTCATAGGAAAAGTGATGAAAACAGTTAAGTGGAGAAGGGAATGGTACATACAATCTCTTTCCCGAGATAGGGAAAGATATCTATGAAGGCAAGGGTCAGGCTACATATATATTGCTGCCTGGTCCTCAATCAGTTGGGGTTCATAAGTTTAACTCTCGCATTCACTCTTTTCCTGTACTTCTCTCAACTCAAAGCTCTGTCCTCCTTGTGTGGCTTTTTCCATTTCACACGCTGCGTAATTCTAATTTCCTTGCTAACCATTCTCAGATGTATAACTATGTACTTATTACTTAATGATTAGTCGATTGAATATTGACACTTAAGCCTTGAAATGTGGCACACAATCAAAATGTAATATCACAGGGGGAATCATTCCAATTGCTTATTTAGAGCCTGAGGTTGCTGAAAAAGTTTGAACAAAACCCAGAAAACATTTGGCAACATCAAAAAGCCACATATTTTACCAGATTTTTCCAGGTACATGAAACAAGGTTTTTGATTGCAGAAGTCTCAAATTTCACGAGGCCCTGGTTTTCTGCTAGCAATAAGTGATAAAATTTGTAGTGATAGTGACTACTGGTTTCAGGGAATGTATCCAGAAAGTGGGTGAGATGGGTGGTCATTACTCAATTGCTATGCTTAAGAACCTGACTGTTTAGGACCTACTGTTAATAGCTGATCTAACACTTCTGAATTCATAGTGCTCCTTGAGAGAGCCCTTGAAATCAGAGGCCTTCCAGACAGGCACAATGAGTTGCAGTATTCCATAAGGCATGATTGGCACTGTTTTGACTCTGAATTAACACTGCTAGCACCACTGCCCCCCTAGTATTCTTAGATATATGAATCAAAGGCCTCCTCTGAAAGATCCTGCCTTGGATACCTCTGTCCAATTTTTCAATCCAAGAAATTTTTGATTGCTGACATTAGGGGTTTTAATTTTGGCTTGTTTAACAAGACACTAGCTACTATACACTCAAAACTCAACATCTTGTGCTGTGTTTTTTTCAAACTTAAGACCCCCTATTACCCTTCCATGGAGGTTCCAAGGGAATCCTTATGTAAGGATTCCTTAGAGCCCTCCCTCAAAATAAATTGTAAGGGAAGTGCACAGCTCTCTTGGATCATCAGATCCAAGGAGATCTTGCATAAACTTTGTGGAATCAAAACCACCCCATGTTTTAATTCTAAAATTTGTTGACAGCAAAAAAAAAACAGACTTTTGTGAAATCTGTGAACAATTTTTTGGCCAGGGATTTCTATGCAAAGTCTCCTTGAATCAGATAATACTAGGGAAACATGCTGGTGGTGCTATTGGTGGAAGAACTTTGCGCAACTCAATTTGAGCAACAACCATCAAGTACCTAATTAGTGAGTTATGAAGCCACTCCCATACAGGATAGGGCATGTGATTGTGGGTGTGTCTTATACAAATTGTCATGAGTTTTTTTTTTTTGAGATCCTCAAATGGTGGTGGCAGACAAGAGTGATGAGAGGTCGGTGACAGGTTTGTGAAACGAGTTCAAGATGTGTGAACTGGTTGTGAAATACGTGAATGTAAGTGTCTCCTTTGCCACGATCGAAATTTCTTGATTGTTCTGATTTTGTATTAATGTAAATACTCGACCTCAAAAGTACTTATTTATCTCAAATGGCACAGTCACAACCATCTAACTCAACTTCAAATCAATCCAGAACACCCATTCGTAGAGTATCTTACTTAATACCATTATTATCAAATAATACAACTACAACTACACCAACACTTCAAATTCCACCACCAGGTTTAGCAAGAAATCCGACTAGAATTTCAAACCCAAGACCATTAATTATACCAATCGAATCAAAAATACCAATTGGCAATCAGAATCAACTCATTAAACAAGACAATCTATTACCACGTCATTCACTCGGTATTAACGCATTCGCTATCGATTTATCTACTCATATACAAGATAGAGAAGGACCTCAAGGTATACTATATACTGGTGCAAAAGACGGTCTAATAGCTGCTTGGGAATTAGGACTGCCTACTAAACTTAGGACGAATCAATTTATAGATCATGATGTCATTTATGAGAACCAATATGAAATTGATCATGATCAGCTTTCAAAGGTTTGTTCCTGCTGTCTCTTCGCCTATCAAAGGGAGAGTGACTTACATCTATTGATTGAGCTCATAGATCAAAATACCTCAAACGACCCTAAGACAATGCGTACAAAGTCATACAGATTGGTGTAATGATATATTACTATGTAATCATAATCAAACTCGTACGTTCTTACTGTATTCACTTTAGCAATCTACAAAATTGACTTGGGTTATTTGCAATACTTCAGTCATCTCAGCTTCATCTGATCGTACACTTAAGGCATGGTCACCACATTCACCTGAACAATCATGTTCACCAACTACTATAGGATCGCATAATGATTATGTTAAATGTTTAGCATATAGTAGATTATCAGGTTGGGTAGCATCAGGAGGCTTAGATCGAAAAATCAAATTATGGGATCTAAAGGAAGGAAGAGATCATTCAACAGGTTTACTCATTTCTGTTTTTCTCGTCATATATAATTTCAACATACTGAGTCTGGTTTTTTTTCTGCTTCAATTAAATCAGCTGAAGAAAGTTTAGAATCATCAATTTATTCATTAGCTACCATATCAGAAGGAACAATACTTGCAGCTGGATCACCATCAAAAGCTATAAAGATATATGATCCAAGATCATCTATGATAGAACAATTTAAATTAGTAGGTCATACGGATAATGTAAGATCGATTCTAATTTCAAATGATGGTACTCAACTTTTATCAGGTTCCAGTGATTCAAGTATCAAATTATGGGATTTAAGATTACAACGTTGTTTACAAACTTTTACTCATCATTCTTCTCCTGTTTGGTCTATCTCCAGTCTACATCCACGTTTAGAAATCTTTCATTCAGGTGACAGAGCTGGTTATGTTTGTAAAGTAGATCTTGAAACACAAGGAATCGAAGGAGAGTGTGTAGTACTATGTAAAGTTGATAGTGATGATGAACAAGTGAATATGTTTGAAACTATGGGGAATGAGAACGTGGTAAGGATCGTTAGTGTTGATGATACATTTGTTTGGACTGCTTCGGGTTCTTCTAGCGTCAAGAGATGGAAAGACGTACCTACACGTGCACAAAGGAGGAAGACGCATTTGAAGTTAAATGAATCAACTCAATCTCAACCTACGACGACCAAAGTTGTAGAACCATCAAATTCTCGTACATCCCCTTCTACACCTGCTCCTAGACCTCGTCAACTTATTGAAGAAATCTATCCACAACCTATAATAACAGAAGATAGTATCGATGGTCTTCCACTTGACTCACTCGTCCCTCTCATCTCACCCAATAATCCCATCGGTCCTCCTCCACTAGTCCCTTATTCGCACCACGACTCTCATCAACCTCTAGAATCTACTCTCAGTCTTTCTCGATACCCAACGCTCACTACTACCGAAGATCATTGTAGACCTACATTCAGTCAACAGCACTCGAGCACTTCTCCTGAACCCATTAAAACAAATCAAAATCAAGCTTGGCAACTTTTTAGATTAAGAGATAGTTCAGCAGATGCTATCCCATTGCGAGAAGCACCAGATAGCATAATTGAAGGAAGAGCAGGTTTAATCAAATGTGAACTCTTAAATGATCGTCGACATGTCATCAGCGTCGATACAATCGGTACATTAGCACTTTGGGATATCGTTTCATGCGTCTGTAAAGGAATTTTCACTACTGAAGGTTTAAGAGCTTCTACAGCTTCTACAATTTCATCAGAAAGTTCAGGTTCAGATCCGTCTCCCAAAGCTTTAGTAGCAAGTGATTTAGTAGCTCTAGTAAAAGACAGAATCGAAGGAAACGCATCTGTATCAAATTGGTGTACAGTTGAAACTCAAACTGGACTTTTAACTGTACATTTAGATGAACAAAAAGTTTTCGATGCAGAAGTTTATGCAGATGAATCAGGACTAGAAATTGAAGATTTAAAAGATGATAGTAGGATTTGTTTAGGTAAATGGGTTCTTAGGAATCTTTTTGATGGATTTGTGGCTTATCAACAGGCAAGGAGGCTTGAAGATGTACCGGTACAATACAGGCCTAGGTCTAGCTCTGAACCTTTTGTTGGTGCTGCCATTAAAGTTCAACAACAACAACAACAACCGCCAAGGACGCCTGGGATGACCATTAGTCTTGCTAGAGCTGCGGCTACAGCTACGCTACCTCCTGCGATTCCGGATCAATCACATCGATCGAGAGGTGGAATGCGTCCACAAACTGAAGCATTCGAGGCTGGATTACCTATGCTTGCGGAAACGGACGAGCAAAATCTCTTCAAAGCATCGAATCCTAATAGCTCTCAAAGCTCACTGAGCCCACAGCTTAATACGAATGAAGATCCACCAGCTGGTACATCATCATCATCAACTACGATCTTAGGAAGACTGAGAGCTTTGAGTCGAAATCACTCAAAGTTAAATCGACGACCAGAACTTCCATTACACCCACCACCTCTTCCTCGAGCTCAATCTCATCATGTTACATCTTCTACAACCTCTAACAACGGTGAATTACAACAAAAGCAACGATATCAAGCAACTCTCTTACAATCAATCTTATCACGTCCATTCACTCCGTGTCCACCTACAGAGGCACCTAAACTAGATATCCCATTGTCTACCGCTATACTTATCTCTGAAGAATCAGATAGCTCAGGTGCTTGGGAAGTTACTTATCGCGGACTCGTGAGCACTACTGAAGAAGACGCTGTTGCTTTAGAAGCTGTAGCTCCAGGCTGGTTACTCGAATTCTTATATGGTAATAGAACGATTGGTAAAGAAGGAGCCAAAGTTACTTTCGTACTCTTACCTATGGTCGAAGAAGAAGAAGAAAAGGATAGATTAAAAGAACTTCCTAATGGGTAAGCATCATTCACCTTTTTTTGTTTCAACAAACGTCATAGTCACTGATATAAAAAAAATTATTGAAGAAATGCGAGATTAACAGCATCCAAGGTTCTAAGAATTAGGAAAGTTTTTATATATGTTACACAAAAACTTGAAATTCAAATGAATCAAAATCAAAAATCAGAAGAAATTATAGAATTATTTTGTAATGGTACATCTTTAAATTGGAATATGAGTTTAGGTGCTGTTAAACAATTTGTTTGGAGGAAAGGTGGTGATGTTGAAATCTTGTATAGATGGAGGAGAAAAGAAATAGAGATAGGAGCAAAGGAGGGAATGTTGTATATTTAATTTTTCAAACTTTATGAAAGTTAATATAGAAAGGTAAAATGAAACAAAAAATAACCACATTTAATCCACCTCCTCCCCCTCTACAAGTAGTAAAAGGAGGGTTTGACTCCCTCTACAGTAGGGAGGGATTAAGTCTGAGATCACCCTCTTCAAACTCACTCCCTTGCTCCCTCTAGTGTGTATAGTAGAGGGAAGGGAGGGGATTGATCTGACCCTACACACTAGAAGTAGCAAGGGAACAATCTTGTTCTCTCTTCAATCCCTTCGATCTACAGTATGAGGGAGGGACTTTTACATACTTGAGGGAGCAGGGTATTGAGGTGATTGATCTCAACAAGAACTACTAAGGCTTAAGTCCGAAAGAAGCTGAAGTATTGGTCACCAGCGTCCTGCGACCACGCCTCCTATATGGAAGCATTGCATGGTTCACTACGAGGAACCAAAACAAAATGGTACGATTATTTCGAGATATCCAAAATCAAGCTAACAGGTTGATTTTGGGAGCGTATAGGAGACGTCGCCGCTCGTCCAAGTGGAACATGACGTATACATGCAGCCCTTCGAGACCACGGCGATAAGGTTGGGGCACAACTTCCTGCCCAAGAGGATGACTGCACCGGAGTCGCATCCTTCGAAACGATTCCTTAGTCATGGGTTGGACAGCCAGAATACTACACACCCATAAAGGTCCAGTACAGTCGTTAATCGGCCTAATGCACTTCCGGGATCTTCACTCAGAACAGTGCGAGATATATGGCCCTTCGTCGAACCTCCGTGGACTCCAAGAGTGGGCACGTTGCATAATCTGGAGCTGACGCGAAAAGAATGCCGCAAAAAAGTTCAAGGCCAAGTGGAGGAGAAGGCTAATAATGCTTTGATTGTTTTTACAGATGGTTCCTATTTACAGGAAGTAGGAGGAGGCGCGGCTGCGGCGTCCTCAGAGGAGATTCGTAAGGCAACCTTCACCCCACCAGACGCCTTCTCCAATAATGAAATGGAGTTTATGGGTATCGCCCTGGGAATAGCACTTTTTAAGGACCAATTGCGTAATGAGGATCACAGACAAACTAATTTAGCTCTCTTCAGTGATAGCCAAACAGCACTTCGGGCGACTCATTCTCTAATCCAACCCACGTCTGGTCAATCACTGGTCAAGTTCATCAAAAATCAGATTCAACAACTCCCGGAATACACATCCTTGGAGCTGTTTTGGACGCCGGGCCATGAGGGTATAGAACTTAACGAAGCGGCGGCGAAACAGGCGGCGAAAGCGGAAGGAAGAAGAACTCGCCTCCCAATGAGCCTACCTAGTTTGTTACAGGCGACCTGGAAAGCGCTAAGTGTTTCCTCATCTGATTTTCCTAGTCACAGATCGGGACTTAAGACACCTGCTAAAAAGATAGCTGATGCGTTCAATGGATTGGAGAAGGGTCAGGCGGCAGTGATTTTTCAACTTAGGACGGGACATTGTCCGCTCAACGCCTACCTATATCGGTTCAAGAAATCAACTACCAAATACTGTAGGGAGTATGGTGTACCTGAAACAGTGGCACATTTCCTGCTATATTGTCGCAAATATCGATCTCAGCGATGGGCCTTCTGGATGAAGGTGAAGACCGAAAAACTTGGAACAAATCTCAACAGTGTTAATAACATATTAGACGACCCGAAGGTGTTCCCTTATCTAGCTCAATATGTAGTGGACACGGGCAGATTTGAACATCTGTGTTCTTATTTGCCGGACGAAGATTAATATGACTATATTAGACAATGACAACTCACCTAACATACTAGCTTTTGTGGATAGTGATATGACTCGACTAGAAATTTGATTTGATCTCTCTTTCTCTCTTTGTTCCTTGCCGATTTATTTGGTTTCAGTTATTTAACCAGGTTCTCTATGACTCTGTACTTTGATTTACATGGATTCTGTTTCATTTGCTTCAAACCTTCCTCTCTCGACAATTTGTTAGTTTTCGGATAAGTTAGCTAAACTAAGTTGTAAACTGGTCTCTCACGTGGTGTGTTATGTGATACAAAATCACACTGTAAAAAAAAATTAAAATTAAAAAAAATCCTACCCCCTGTAGAGGGAGGGAATCATTTGAGCCCTCCCTTCCCTCTATATATTGAAGGGAGAGACTTGATCCCATATCTCTACAGTAAGAAGGGATTTGGCTTGATCCATTTCCCCCTTCCCATACATCCTCCCTCTACATTAGAAAGAATGTGATCCTCAATCCCTCCTTCTTGGAGGCAGGGGATTGAGTCCCTCCTTCTATGTACTAGAAGGGACACCTCCAACATATTTTCATCACATTCAGCCATGTTACTCAACATAGCATGGCTGGATGCAATGTCCTTGGCCATTTTCCAAGGTCCCTGCCTTGGGAAATTGACCTATTGCATTGCATCTGGGCAGGCCATGTTGAGTAGCATGCCCAGATGTGATGCAAATATGTTGGTGGTGGGAGGGATCAAGATCAATCCCTTTCTCTCTTTAGTATGTAGAGGTAAGGGAGAGGATTGATGCAACCCCTCCCCCCCCCTTGACATACTGAGAGAAAAGAGGGAGCAAGGAATTGTGATGATTGATCTAAATCCCTCCCTTCCCTCTACATACTAGAGGGAGGGACTCAATCCTCTCCCCCTACAGTAGAGAGGCATTGGGCTTGATCTGTTGCCCTCCTCCTCTACATTCTTCTTCTAAAGTAGGGAGGTCAATGTCCTTGAACCATCCCTCCTTTAGGATGTAGAGGGAGATGTGAGAATTGGTTGAGCTATAAAAAGACCTGGGGTTATCAGGTCAGTACAGAGGTGCTCAAAGGCTTATAAGCCTGAGGTAAGAGTTGAAAGCACTAGAAAAACCTGTGCAACAGGCAACAGGGACTGAAAGAAAAAGTTTGAAAGAGTTTGAAAAAGTTCTATGAAAAAGAAAGACAATGGAAAAAGCAAGAGGTTAACCTTGTAAGTTAAAATTTTGAGTGTAACAAAAAGGCACTTACAGATTCCTTTATTTCAGTGAGGAAAGAAGGAATCTAAAAATTCTGACAATGGCTATGTTATAACCAACTTGAGCACTCGTGCTCATTCCCAGAAGAGTAAGTACACATGCCTCATGGCTTATTCCCAGTACAAAAACACGCACATACCCTTGAGCTCGAGAGCTCATTCCCAAAGTAACCATGCAAGCCTTATGGCTTATTCCCAGCATGAAAGCCAACAAGCCCTATATGGACTCATTCCCGGTAGGCTCTCAAGTCAAAAGAGACTTATTCCCTGCACCTCACACTTGTCCCCTAATACATACACACAACCTGAAGTCCTTGACAGCATGGTATACCAACAGGAGAGGAATAATTTAACAATCCTGCTGTATTATGTTCAAGGGTGAGGATTGATCTGACCCTCCCTCTTAGTATGTAGAGAGAAGGAGGGGTTAAGTCCTGCTCTCTACTATAGTCTACTAGAGGGAGGGGATTGAGTCCCTCCTTCCAGTATGTAGATGGTAGGGGAAATCATGTTTGATTCTTTGCTGCCTCTGGTGTATAGAGTGAGGGTTAAATCAATCCCTTCCCTCTAGAATAGGGAGGGATGGGGGGATCAAGGGGATTGAGTCCCACCCTCAAGTATCCAGAGGGTATGGGGGATTGAGATTGATCCCTTGCTGCCTCTGGTTTGTATAGGGAGGGTTAAATTGATCCCCTCCCTCTACAGTAGGGATTAAGGAATTTACTGACAGTAAGGATGAGAAGAAGAAAGCTGAGTATATTCAAGACTCTCCAAGAATATTGAATCCATCCCTTCAACTCCTGCACTCTAGTACTTAGAGAGAGAAGGTTAAATAGAATTATCTCCTTATTGTAAAGGTAGGGACTCTCTAAACTACTGGTAGAGGGAGGGGGATCCAGCCCTCTGCTGATACCATAGAAGCTTGAATAGGCCAGCAAGCGCTAACCTGGATTCCCCAAAGATCTGCCTGATTGTTTTGTTTTCCAATGAGTCAATCCTTGCAACGTCCATTGTATAACTTCAATGTATTCTCATCCCCTCTGAAACCACAACCTGGGGCCTTGGTGAGCATAGAACTTGAGCTGAGAGTGATGGAAAGGGTGGATAGATGAGGAACATTGGGGACGGGAATGTTGATGGATTTTCCTGCCTCTGGTAAATGACCAGGTACCATGATTTTTCCCATCTGAGTGACTGAACTGGCAGGAAAAAAAACACTGTTTATTTCACCAGAGAAACCAAACAAAGGTCAGAGAACAAACCATATTCACAGGACATGTGCCTTGGAGCTACTGTGTCCATACATAGTGGTTTATCTGGAGTGATTGGGGACACATGACCTGGTGTTGCCTTCCACACAAAGGCTTTGTACCCAAAAGCATAGGTTGTGTTAACCAATGCAGCTGGATAAGGTTGATTGTCCAATGACAATGCAAGATTGGTGATTTCTCGGGCAAGGAGAAAATGTCACATATTTTTAGTTTAGTGGTACTACTTAACTATTCTACTGGACTCACTAAAGCTATAATGGATTTATAGTTCCACCAATGATGAAAAAAAAAAAAGTCTTAAAACAAGGATGTGTGCACACAAAAGGAGTGTCACTTCCCCCATATTCTCCTTGGAAAGAGGAATTCAAAGACTTCTTCTATGAGAATCACATTACAAAGTCTGTCTAAAAAATATATCTCAGGGTTTTTTCATTACTTAGACAGAGATGTTTGAGGATTTCCCCTCCCAGGAACATCTCAGAACCCTTTGTCCAAGCCAAACCTGATGGCAGCGCTTGCAAACAAAAAACCACATGGGAACACTTCTAAAAGATTTCTGAGATGTTGAATAGCAACATCATTGTAGTACAATCCTGTGAAGAACAGTTTTTTTTTTCTTCCATTACAAGGCAAAATAACACCATCTGGTTCCCCAATGCAGGGTTTTTTTGCTTAAACTGGAAATCCATAGCAGATGGCAGGGGGATGGAGACAAATATTTTCAGCACTCACTGCCAGCATATTTTCATCGAATGGAAGCTTGCTATGTAACATAGCATGTCTTCATGTGATGCTATGGACCATTTTCCAAGGTCCCTACCTTGGAGAATAGACCTATTGCATTGCATCTGGGTGTGCTATGTGACATAGCATGCCTCTGTGCAATGCAATTTTCTTGGTGGTGACTTCCAGCAGTATTTGCTTGACTCATTGAATTAAAGCACTCCTTGGATAGATAAAATTGGATATGAAACATCCAAGAGTTTCATCTAACTTTGGTCTACTGCCAAAATTGGCTTGGATGAAAGCCTTGGACAGTCTTTGTCTGAGAAGTTTTATCCAAGGATTCCTTGGGTCTCATAATCCAAGGGAAATTTTATGGAAGGGAGGTAGTGAGGATATTCAGGAGTTGAATATGTTGGTTGGTTTTTTGGAGGGCCTGGATACAACTTATGTAGCAGTGAAAAGAAGATACTTTCCTGTAATAGGTGCTCACAGCTGATGACTTTCAAGAAATTCCACTCAGAAAAAAGGAAAATACACTATATTTCACCAGGGAAGCATAAACAAACTTCATATGAGCATAAAAGAGGTGTTTGAAATGGGAGTAAGATTTCTTGAAGGTATTCTAAAGCCCAATTTTTGGCTATAAAAAGGCTAATTATAGAGCATCTGAGACCCGGAAAATTTTCAGGAATTTTAGCTACATCTACCAATAAAGTAACCTGAACTGATAAATTTTTTGAAGGAGCTTACACAGCTGGAAAACCCAAAAATAACCCAACAATAGCTCTACATAGTGCAAAAAACCACTTTTTAAGCAAGAGTTTGATAAATTCAAAGAACAGAAAGAGTATTGAGAACCAATTCAATCAAAGTGTGAACAAGAAACTTCCATGAAGATATCAGGGAATAACAATCATAGATTAATCCTAGTCTGAATTGTTCTCATGCTCAAAGTTATCAAACTAGAGCAATTACACAGCACATCTCATTGGTTGTAGATCATGGCCCTAGGTCTGTAAGATGAGCATGTCACACACTTGTGAAAATCCTAGGTGAAGTATAAAGAGTGCACAATGGGGTAGAGTAGAGCTTTCACCTGTTCCCATACAACAACAATAATCTGATGTTGCAGCTGAAGAAAGGGTTGAGCCCCCCCTTCCACAATTTTTTCTCTTTCCACAGGCCCCAGGCCTTGCCAGAGGCCTACTGGAGTAACAATGTGAGGCAGGATGTATACATGTCAGCCCTGAGAACTGCTCAGTAGCCCCACAGACTGTTCAGATCATGATTACATATAGTAATCATGAGTAACATATGTATTACATATGAAGAGAGTAGTGTAACACAAGTGTAATACATGTGTCACACTGGGACTACAACTCAGGCTCAGTTTCAAGAGTCATGAGCATACTAGACTTACAACAGGAGCCTATGTCCAGGTCCTGCTACAAGTGTAACCCAGGTGGCCCTATACTAACATCAGGTGAACCAAAAGTCAACCCCAACTCCAGAAGTGAGGGAGAGGGCAGGCATCAGGGTATATAAACCACTCCTTTCTCAGCAAGTTGGTATTTCTCCTTATCTTCTACCACAACCACCAAAACTGAGCAAACTACACATACATTGAGGATATCTTCCATAGAATATATTTGCTTGATAGTGTAAAGCTCATCAGGTGTGAGTACCAAAAGTCCAATCCATGCATATAGGAGAGTTGTTCTCTCACTGTAGCCTCTCTTGGTGTTTAGAAGTCTCACCAAGGAGTTGAGAAAGCACAACTATAATATAGGAAGAGAGCCAGTGGAGGATCAACTATCCTGACTAAGCTATATTTCAGGATTGAAACTTTGCAGGTAGTTGTTGGTCCAACTACAAGTCAGGTTGCTCTCCAGGGAATACACCCTGAGGTATTTGAAGTATTCTTTTGATAACCAAATCCTTTTTTCAGAGGTCAACTAACTGAAACTTGTGGGCACCAGTGTAGACTCATAGTTGTTTCTTTGTGGACCAAAGGTAGTACATTTACTTTGGCTCCATCCATTCTCAGTAAGGTAGTAGCCTGAAAGAAGCTTCTGTTAGAATTGAGTGTAATGTTACAAGTATATTTTCCCTGTCACACCACAAAATGTACACAATCAAACCTTGTATATCTCATTATTATAAACCTAACTCTCATGATCCTAGATATACTGACAGACACAACACACCTTGAGGAAATTTCCCTTCATCAATCATTCTATTACTCTATTTGATTGGTTAGGTGAGATTCTCTTGAGGTGTGAAGTGGAGCAGAGTTGTGGTGCTCAACCACTTCCTCCTGCTGTCTGTCAGGTGAGTCCAGAGAAATTTTCTTTCTTATTCTTATTACATTCTTTTATCCTTATTCACATCATAGAACCACATAGCATCATTTCTCACTTCATCATGCATAATCTCCCTCTCATTTTCTCTCTTCATAATGTGGCAAGCTTATTAACATAGACAACTAATACAAATGCATCAATAATTGAGAAAGTCTGAGGACACAGGGGATACCTGATGTTAAAGGTGTAAGTGAGTTGAGGTACTGTCCTCTTCTTGACTCCTGCCCTGTGAAGGAAGTTTGGCTAACCTATGAATAAGTTTTTTGTGGGGTTTGATGCAGAGTGAGTGAATTAGCTTAAATAAGCCCTTGTTCTGCGGACTAAAGATGAAAGACTGTTGCACTCAGAGAAAATTTTACAGATAAAAGTGAAAGGAAAAATAAGGAAAAAGAGGTATCAGATTCTGTCGAGATATGTATAAGGTGAATTTAATAAGGAAGTTACTCACAGTCTCTTTTTGCAGATGGGAAAAGAGACTCTGAGTGGGTTGGGTTGATGAGGTATATAAGTGAATTTTTTAGTGTCAGTGTATAGCACCATGTGCACACACCCTTTTCTCTTTTGGGTCTGTGCCAATGGAACAAATACAGTGACAATCATTTTATTACTCTATTTGATTGGTCAGGTCAGATTCTCTTGAGGTGTGAAGTGGAGCAGAGTCGTGGTGCCTAATCACTTCCTCCTGCTGTCTGTCAGCTATCTGTTGTGATATATCTGGTCAAGGCCTTCTGTAGAAATCTACAAATAAAATACCTGTTGGGCTACAGGATCAACAAGACAGTCTTGGACAGGCTAAGGCCAGTTATGAGACACAACAAACACACCTGTTGGGCTACAGGATCAACAAGACAGTCTTGGGCGGGCTAAGGCCAGTTACGAGACACAACAAACACACCTGTGGACAGCAGGTAGAGTCACAAAGTTAGACAGGCCCAAGAGCCTAGGTGATAGACTGGAAACAAACCTGACCACACACAGAGAAAGAGTGAGATGGAAGTACAGATAGCACTACAACTAAAGAGAGTTGAAAGGGGAGGTGCAAACCTGTTGGGCTACAGGATCAACAAGACAGTCTTGGACGGGCTAAGGCCAGTTACGAGACACGACAAACACACCTATGGTGAGAGGGACAGTAAACAGTAAACTGAAAAACAGTAAGACAAAAGTAAGGGGTGAGTGAGACGAAGACCACAGTATACGACCAAGAAGTGAAATAGCTTACTGATTCTTTTTGATGAGGGAGCGAGAAACAGATACCGGGTATAAAAGAGAAAGCCCAAAGCGCGACACCCAGTTCTCCTCAACTAAACAGCCCAAAGTAGTCAAATCACACCCCCTGTTTACAGTTAGTCCCAATTTCCATAATAGACTCCTCCGTGCCTCACAGGCCGCCACTAACCATCCAATCACATGGTCCTGTTCCCAATCCGGTTATTCCTACATAACACATCCCTCTGTTCACACACTACCGTGTCGTGTTGGTTTTGACAAAAGTACAGAAAAATGAAGTAATAACATAAGACACTGGAATTACCTAAATCCAACACCTTCAGGTAGTGCTAAGATTACATACGCTACGCTCACCGAACAAGAAGTTTAGAAGAAGTCGACGGGAATAAGTACAAATACTTGAATCAAAGGGAATGAGCACATGCGCTCGAAATGGGAAGGAGCTTCTATGTCTGCTCGCATGTTTTTCGGGAATGGGACAAATGCGTCGTGAGTGTCTTGCTGCGTTCCGGGAATAGGACAAATGCGTTCTGAGAATGTTATTAAACATGTAGGGAATAGGACAAATGTGTCCTACTGGCCAAGGGAATAGGACGACTGTGTCCTGCAGGCTTTTTCTTTTTATTCGGGTATAAAGTCTGGGCTGTTGTCCCACTCCTGATTCTTTCCTTATCGGAAAGAATCTGTGAGTACTTCCCCTCTATCTTCTCTCTCACTCTACACTCATCAATCACTTTGCTAATTCCGCGTTCTCGTAGAATCTATACTTTTTACTTTACCTCTCTACTTCCTGATCCCTGTTGCTTGTGTGCACAGGTACCTATTTGTCTTTGCTCATCTGTAGCGCTATATTCGAGCCACTGTTGTGCTGACACCTGATACCCCAGGTTGTCTTAATTTTTTATTAGGCTTTATCACACTATCCCCTGACAATACTATTGTGCAAGGAATGTTGAGAATAAAGTATATGTATAAACGGATACTATGATCATAGAGGGCAGACAAGCCGATTATATTATATGCAACTAGAAGAATCTGCGCTCAGCAGAAAAGATGAATCTAGATGAGAACAAAGAATAATAAACAAAATATATTAAAGGGTGGTTGTAAAACTACCTTTGATGGCTCACACGCAATTGTTTTCTTGGTTGGCTACCCGCAAGGTTTGGCAACCTAAAAGTTTGAATCAAGCCCATTTGAAATAGCTAATATCAATCAAGGAGTGGCTGGAGCACTCCTGATTTACCAGTTCTTTAGGTAACTGACAAACATAAGAAGTCAGTATGAAAGGACTCAATAAAGGCAGTCATAATGAAAGCCACAGACAGAGATGTTGAAAGGCTTTCTTAATCTTGACCCACAGCTTTTTAATTTGTTTTTTGAAGGAGATGTTAATGAGACGATTATATTTTAAAGCGTCATTAGCTTTCAAGACGATTGAATCAAATACATCTTCCCCCATAAATCTAGAAAAATGGCTTTGAAGTTGACGATGAATGATCTCAGCACCGGGTCTACCCGGATACTCTGGTTTGATAACATGTTCCATTTTCAAACGTGATACATCTCCTCCAAAGATTAAGTTTTTTTGTTTTTGGTTTCTGATGAAGTGTAGTGATTCTGAATATTTTATCCCTTCTTCCGGTGGAATTCCTTGCATAAGCATCAACATTTTTATTAGGTCGCGTAAAGGTGATGGTTCTAAAGCTCGTAATTGATTTTTGTCGATTAAATCTGACATTTTCTCTAATTCATCATCGTTCTCACAGATACTTGTATACTTGAATTGAAAAATCGACTGAAATCCATTAATATATTCTGGTTCTTTCAAAATTGTAGACCTACGTAAATGATTAGCAATATCACCTAGAGCAATCGGCGATGAATAATCTAAGGCTTCTTCAATCCTATTATTTTCAGAAAAATCTTCCAAAACGTTTACAATCTTTTGTCTAACTTCTTGTATTTCTTTTTGCGCTACTGATTTATCTTCTCCAATCTTTAATAAACTTCCAATTTTTGCATTCACTTCAAACGGAATCTTTGCATTTCGCCAGGCTCGCATGAGTTGAGCGTTCCACCATGGTTTTTTGTTTTCCATTAAGTATGATAGGTTGAAATGTAGAATCTTCTGATCTGATGTGGATAGAGAAGCAAGATTAGCTTTTGAGAACCAGTTCAAGATACTTCTCTTTTTTTTAGCTTCTTTCAAATGATCGAGAGTGGTAGTATCAGAATTGAGACGCTCTTGAAATATATCGAATGATTGTTTGGTAATAGGTTTTACACCATCTTCAAAAATTCCTAATAATTTTCCAAATTTGAATAAAGTCTCTTCAGAGAATCCATTAACAGTCTCGTCTTGATTCCATTCAGTCAAGAGATGTTTGATTGCCCAATTTGGATGGTTCTTTACCGATAGTCTTTCTTCAGCTGACCAGGATTCACTCTTCCTGATATTGATATTTCGTTTTAATGCTTGTTTACTAGTTTCCCTTAATTCATCGTACTTGAAGTTTTCTTCGTACCATTTTAATCCACGCTCTTTATTTTTTATTTCATTATTGTCTTCATTCGGTATCGTTTTCTCCTCTAGGTTAGTTATGGTCCAGTCTATCAATTCAGGTTGACGCCAACCAGGGAATTGAATCTCAGAAACATGTGTCCCCCGAATTCCAAGAGCATCTGCTAACCCGAGCATGTACTTTTGGTCAAGGTCATGTGATGACCAATCGCTTGCATACTTTTCAGTGAGTTTTTGATCGGATTCTGTTTTAGTTGTTAAAGGAAGCCATTGAGATCGTTGTTCAAATTGGAAGGTAGGCTTGCCGGTCCTAAGAGCTTCTGCTGCGGGTTCCATTCGCTTCGCCAGTGTTGAAATTCTCTTATTGCTTTGGGTGATATATGCGCCTTTGGTGATTTCTGTGGAAAAGAGAAAGGATGTAAAAGTGAAAGTAGTAACGAAGGGGATTTGGACCATTTTTCGGTCAAGAGAGAAAATGCGCTAGAGTAGATGACCTGATCCCAAACAAAGCTGATGGCTTTTAAGAAGTATCATCGCTCAGATTATATCCTGAAATGCCACGTTTGGTCTTTCAGGCAGTATACACTTCGTCTACACCTGCTTTAGCCGTGTTTCGCTAACACCGAGAGAGTGGAACCGGAGGTAGGTGAAACACAACTCATGAAGGAGTTTCTCATCAGATTTAGGCTCAACCATGACTCATGAGTCACCAATCCGCCCACAGTCTACTGCCGTACAAGATTACGATCTTGATGAGTCTGGCATGGTTATTGAAGAACTTAGCAAATTGTTAGCTGGCAAAGTATTCGTTGGCGATAATAAAGCTAATAAGATTCCCCCAACCCCTTGAAGTTCGTATCTGCTTCTTTTTATTTCCTAAACCCTTCAACAATTTAAACAAAAAAATTTCTTTATTCATAGTGGATGAAATTTGGCATGAAATAGTATTTGATACTGAGTTATACGAAAATCACAAGTTGCTTTGGGTTGCGTTTTACATCATCGACCATCTGGTGCAAGTGATGACGAAGCTTTAAAAAGAAACGGAGATTAGATATTATGAAAGCTACTTATTTTGCTGTATTCGAAAGTCAGCCAACCGAATTCCAGTGAAAAGAATGCTGTTACGGTCTGGAGAGAGTAACTCTCGTAAGTAAGGTAGTGGGAATAACAACCACAGTGACGACCGTAACGGGAAAAGCAAACCTGCTCGGAGTGAAAGGATAGGAAACGGTGAAGAAGGAAAAAGAGAAAACAACTGTAGAATACAATCTCTTGTATATCATCGTAACCAACCTCCACTACGTCTTCTCCAATTAACAACTCTGCTCTTCAAACCAAAGAATAAGTATCTCAAAAGTTTTTGGTTTATCA
>KI566246.1:0-12240 GCA_000500245.1 Cronartium ribicola 11-2
CTTCTGCATGGTTCCAGTGTGGACACATGCAGCTCAACTGTATCTCCATTCAATCCACTTATTGGCTTCACTGGTCTTCCAGNCCACACAATGGATGTTGGTTTGAAAATCTCACTGATTTTTCTTTGAGAAAGCGCTGAAGTCACTGGATGCCCTGCGCGGCCAGTGACCAGTAAACAGGGGCTGTGATTAGGATCAGTGGGAGCTTCAAGTGATGTTCTGATGTGGACACCAAGTCCGACTGCCATGATGTAGCCTATGACATTCTTTTTCCATTGGAAGATGTTGCAATCCCCCAGTTTGGGGAAGCTACCTAGCAGAGAGCTGCTTGGCATCACACATCAGTTGTTGTTGTTCATGACGATTGGGTGGGCAGGTGGTTGCAATCTTTGAGTTGTAGTGACAGCTGTAATTATAGATTCGTGGGAGTTCTTAGAAGTGTCCAAGGAGTGGGTTGAAGATTGGGAAGCATCCTGGTCTTCTATGTTGTCCAGATTTGAAGATGCTGGAGATGGTGGTATGAACTCCGAGTTAGGGATTGAAATTCAACATTTAGAGATTTGAATCTGTGTGAAGAGAAATTGAAACCACAGCTAGTGCTGGGCTCATAACCTGATGTCAATTGACACCAGTTCAGAGGAGCTAGGAAAAAGCTCTGAGTCAGAACTCTGTACAAAGGGAATTATATGAGAGAAATAGAGTAGAGGATGGATAGAGTTATGACTGAGATCTGCTGACGTGTGAGGAAGGTGATGGAGGAAATCAATGTCTAAACATGCCAGGTGTTGTAGGCCAGTGTCGTAGTTCCTGGCATTCTTCTGTAGCACTGTGCCATAGGGGGTTGGTGTCGGGCTTGACGGAACCGCTTTAGAGGTCATAGTGGTGAGGTGGACTTTGTCAGGGGTGTGGCTCCTCCAGTATGGGCTGGTGCATGGTCCTCTTGTCATGTTGATGGGTCCAGGTGTGGGGTCCGTGCTGTTGTCATAGGGAGAGGAGTGCTTGCAAGCTGTTTCAACAGGATAGTGAGAAGAAGGCATATTGGACTCACATTGTGGGGATGCTAGTGTATCATGGAAGATACATGTCCCCTCGTCGCAGTTCCTAGTGTTCCTCCCAGGTTCTGCGCTGGCGCAGGATGTTTTCAGACTTGACGAGACCACCTCGGTGGTCGCAATAGTGAGGTTGGCATTGGTGAAGGTGCTGTTCTTCCAATCAATCAAATGGCTGTGTTCACATACCCATGGCATGCTGAGGATGCTATCATAGGTGTCCTTGACTTTTGTGATGATAAAGTGGGTCGGTTTGGGGTGGTGGTTGAGGGTAAGGTCAATCTCATGCGATGAATGGCTTGTCGTGACGTCAAAGGCCAATATCTGGCATGTGCTACTCATGGCCTTCTTGAGGAGTCCGGTCTTGGAGGCTGTCAACTCACTGAGCACATTGTGAGTGGAGCCTGAGTCAATTAGGAGGGCTACAGTGATGGGGAGGGGTTTATGAGATATGGCTTGGGGGGAGTGAGGGACTGTAAGTGTTGCACGAAGGTATAGTTTTGGATCATCTGCATTGCGTAATACAAGTTTGCTAACACCAATTGCAGCAGCTACATTTCTCCCCATGTTGCTCATGGAAGGCACATCTGTCATTCCTGAGCAGCACCATTTTTTGACATGTCAGCCCGACCCCCCATATTCCTATCCTGATTTTCCTCTAACCTAGCAATCTTCTCCTCCAATTCAGCTATCTGTACTTGGGCTCTAGGCTTACCCCACATTTTCCCCTTCTCTCTATCAGGGCAGAACCTTGAGATGTGATTGTGTTTTCCGCACCTAAAGCAATTGCCCAACTGCATACATCTCTCTCTCTCTCTCCTCATCCAATAGCTGGAAGCACATCACAGATACGTCTATCATGTTTGGGTTGGTGACTGGAGTTGCCAAGGCGGGGTTGAGGGGTGTGTCGAGAGCTGTCCTGTGAAGTTTGTTGTCCACCTTGATAGCAAAGTTTGTTATGGCCTTGAAGGTCTTGAAGTCCTCGTGCACCATGACCATGACTACTCGGACTTCCTGTTTCAAACCTTGTTTGTACTGGCTAATCAGGGTAGGGACCTCCCAACCCATGCTGTGAGCGTGGAGGTTGAATTCATGTGTATACACGGCCACTGACCGGGTCTGATGCAGGGCACGGAGAGCTTGTTTGGCTTTGGACTTCTTTTTGGTGTCAAAGTCCATTGCCTGGAAGTTGTGGGTGAACCTGTCATATGTGACGAGGTGGGCGGTGTCGGGGTTGAAAAGTTCCTGAGTCATGGGTTGTGCCCAAGCACTCACTGTGCCCATTAAGTATGACATGGAAAATACTACTCTGGAACGGTCGTCAGGGAACATGTAGGGGTAGGCCATCATGTATAGGCCTGTCTGATTCACTTCCAGCATATTTTCATTGCATGGAAGCTTGCTATGTAACATAGCATGTCTTCATGTGATGCTATGGACCATTTTCCAAGGTCCCTACCTTGGAAAATAGACCTATTGCATCGCATCTGGGCCTGCTATGTGACATAGCATGCCTCTATGCGTTGCAATTTTCTTGGTGGTGACTGGCAAAGACCTCAGCTTGCGTGCCCCTCGTGCCATTGAACTTGTCCGGGGTGGAGACCTTTGGGCCCTTTATGGCAGGTTTTGTGATGGGTGCAGTAGGGGTGGGTGCGGCGGCGGCGGGAGGGGTTGGGTTGGCGTGCGCTGTCTCGATAGTGGTGAGGCGTCTTTCGGCAGCTTTGCGGGAGATCCTCTCCTGTTGGAGGGCTATGCGGTCTTGCGCTTGGCAGGTCAAAAGCTCGGTGAGTTGATGCTGGAGTTCTTCCATGTTTGGCAGGTTGTTGGCTGTGGAGTGGGGTAAGTATGAGCCAGTGGGTCCGTGGGGTAGTGTGGGGTAATCTGGGGTCAGTGTGTCCGACCCTGTTGACAAGGGTGCTTTGAACTGCGGCGTTTTGGGCAGGGTTCAATCGGTTTGGTCAAGCTGGTGTGGGGTGATGCAGGTCAATAAGGTTTGTTCCTTTGAATCTAATCTGGTGTCTTCGGTGATTGAGGCTGATGGGTAACTTAATCTATCTGGTTTCAATCTATCTAGTTTTGGCCCTGACGGCGTGGTTGGTGCTAGTCTTGTGGGTTCGGTTCAGGGCTTGCTGGTGTCCTTCTCGGTTTTAGATACTGCAATATGTTGTAGGCCGGGATCAGGGGAGAGGTAGACCAGGTGTCATGCTCCGGTGGGCGCGCGCAAGTGAAGGCTCGTAGCCTAAGTAAGTAGATTGCAGTATGAGGAAGGGGAGTACATGATGGGTGGTTCTGGGTCTGAGTCCCTTCCTTAGCCTGTGACATGTCTGCTCTAAAGTGTCACGTGTGAGTTACCGTGGCTCATAACACCAGGCCGCGGAGAGGAAAACAATATAACCAATCTGTATAAAGCTATGTTATGATAGAAGCATATGTGAGACCCATGTGTAACTTCAATAGTGGTGTCTGTGCGCTTTTTGGGCGGGATGGCATTCTTGGATGTATTGCCTTTGTGCCTTGAGATGAAACTATTATCCGTCAAGTGAATATCAACAATATTACTTGTTCAAGTTCTGCTTGGAAATAGATTTATTCCCCTTATTTGTAGTGATAAAATTCAAGTCATGTCTAAGTCCTATTGACTTGGGGGAACGAGCCGGATTGAAGACTTCAATCACAATTGATCCTGAAATTCTGGGAATCAGTCTCTCAGTTAAGAAATGGGTTGATATTGTTAGTTTCAATGTTGCAGTCAATGCTAATAGGCACTGTTGCCCAAAGATTAATGGACACTCTCCTGTGACCTCAGGCTCATGTTCTTGTTCATTGAAGAAAAACAACAGTAGACCAGCCAAGCTAAAACCAAACATCACTAAATTTTTTGGATAGCTGGTTTCTGATTACAAACCATTGGCTAACCAAAAAAACCGCTCCAATTTGGCCATTTTACCTGTTAGCTAGAAAAATAGTACCCAGTAGCTCAAAAGCTGTGCTACCTGATGCTTATAGTGTGACTAGCTAACCTAAAGCAATCCTCAAGCTTTTTTTAGCTTCATTTGTAGCTCCCAAGTATAAATAGTATAGCAGCAGTGTTGAAAGTTAAGCTGGAAAATTAAATTGAGTGAGGGCCAAGGTGATTTTGTCGCATCATTTCTCAATTGCTTCACACAGTGGACCCAGTATGTTGTCCATTGTGCATGTACCTAACCCAACATGGGTTGGTGTCTTGGTGCTGTTGGTGTGATCAGTCAAGTGACTTAATTTTGGTTAAGTTTATGGTCTTTTGTTATATTTAAACCCTAACCCAGGTCGGTCTCTACAGAAGTGGTGTTTGAATTTATTTTCTTCGACCTCCTACCGTCATCAGTGCTGAATTTCTATCCGCAACATGGCTGCCGTCCCCTCCTACGACCTTACTCTCGTTAGTATTCATCTCTTTCATCTGAAAAAGCTTCCGAAAACGCATACTGATAGTTTCACACGCGAATTTTCCAGCGCCTGGTCCCTCATCTTGATCGCCATCTGGTTCTGCCTTTGCTCGAGTTGTCAGTGCCACTTTTCTACGCTGAGGGTCTTGCGCAATGGGTTGACGTCAATCTTAATTTCCCTATTCATTCAACAACCCTCCCTCAGCCTGGACTCCAACGCCGTCTATCCTCATGACCAACTCCTGCAGGCTAAATACGATGCGCTTCGAGAAACGAACATGATCACTTATCTCAGTGGCCTCCATCGAGAACTGAACGGACTTGATGAAGACGCTCCTATCCCGGAAGGTGCGTCCTTCGGGAGCCCTATACATCTCAAATATTTCACGGCCAATTCATAGACTGATCGGTTATTTCAATTCATTCAATGGATGAGTAGAATTCATCCAAAAGGAAAATGAGGTGATGCTGAAGTTGGACGAGCTCAAAGCCTCTGTCGAAAAGGTCTACATCTTCCAACACAAACCTTCACTTTGATCCAAGACTTTGACATACTTACACCCTATGTCACCGGAAATCAAATCTAGGTGATGGATGTTATCTCTGCTCCTGAGGTCGTCGCTGCTCTACGTCAAGACAAGGCCCAGAACTTGTCATATCTCGAGAGGGAGCACAATGTAAGAATCTTCCTTAACTCTCAAACCACCTCTTCAACGTTCTTGACCAAGCAACCTATCTGGGTCTCATCCAGGTCACTCTTTCCCAACTCGCTGTCCTCTATCAATATGGACATTACCAATACACCATTGGCAACTACGGTGGTTCCTCAGATTATCTCTACCATTACCGCGTCCTTTCCACCGACAACGACCTCGTCCTTTCATCTCTATGGGGGAAACTGGCCTCCGACATTCTCGAAGGCTCCTTCGACTCAGCGCTTGAAGAGCTTAATCGACTTAAGGAACAGCTCGACCAGCGTACAGGCTACGGAAACCCGCTACAATCGCTTCAGCAACGCACCTGGTGGCTTCACTGGAGTCTATTTGTCTACTTTAACTTGGAGAAAGGCCGTGACGCGCTCGTCGACACCTGGCTCGGCCAGGGATACCTCAACACCATCCAAACCAGCTGCCCCTATTTGCTTCGTTACCTTGTGGTGGCACTGATTGTCTCTGGACGAGCTGGTGCCGGTGCACTCAAGGGACCAACCTCTTCACGTGGCTCACGAGAGACAGTAAAAGAAGTTATCCGGGCGGTGACTCAGGAGCAATACCAGTACTCCGACCCGATCACAGAGTTCATCCGGCTGCTCTACTCGGAGGTGGACTTTGAGGGCGCGCGCTTAGCTCTAAAGCAGAGCCACAAGGTCTTCAACGATGACTTCTTCCTCTCCGAAGAGCTCGGGCCCTGGCTCGAGAACTGTCGGACAATGATATCCGAGGCCTATTGTCGGATCCACCATCGTATTGACATCAGTGATCTCGTCAACCGGCTCGACATGGAGGGCGAGGAGGGTGAGAAGTGGATTGTGCGCTTGGTTCGCGATGCGAGATTGGATGCAAAAATTGACTTTAAAGAGGTTCGTTCCCTTCGCTCTTTCCATTCAATATTTTTTCTCAGCCCTTGATTGTCCCTCATCTTTCTGTTCTTCTAGAATACCGTCCAAATGAACCACCCCAAGTCCTCAGTTCACCAAACGGTCATCGAACGGTTCGTGACCTGTTCTTTTGACTCATCGTTTACTCACATACTGATGTTTCATATTTCGTTGACTCAGTACCAAACGCCTTACGGCCATGTCTCAGGAACAAGCATACAAGCTTCATGCGATTACTTTGGCGCAGCAAGGCGGCGAAGAGGAAGGCGCCCAACGAGGCGGTGGTGGTGGGCGTGGCAGGGGAAGGGGGCGAGGTCGTGCCAAGATTGCGGAGATGGATGATTAGTTATACTTGAGAAGTCACCCAAAAACATAACAAAATAAAAAAACAGCATGCTGTGCTTTGGATACCACCGAGAGATCAGACCTTTGCGAGTTTTTGCATCATACTTGTTTACTTCTTACATAGCTTAAGGTGCGTCAACAGTTGATAAGAATACGTAACTGATTTGTGCCCTCACACAAGGATGATTAGTTTCTTGGTCAAAGAAGTTGGTGACTTTGATTGGTTTGAGGATCTACTTGTTGAAACCTTTCTCCTCAAAGTGGAAATGCCGTACAGTATGAGTATGAGGACATAAGATGACCATTGCCAAGGCTTTTCTTTTGCATATCGAATTTTCAAAGTTGATGAGGGAATTTACTATAAGTTGCAATTCCTGTTCCTACATAATTGACTTTCAGTAGTATTATGAATGGGTTAAATTCCTTAGAAATATATATCAACAAGGTATTGTATATATCTTCTTTAGAAGGTAAGAAATTGGATTACAAATGTCACTAGAATGTGCACAACCCATACACGTTTGTCCTAAGAATCCACCAAGGCTTAGGATAAATAACATTGCATATAAAAATCAAATGATACTTGTTAGCTTTTGACTCTGGTTCTTGCTTCACCTATACTAAAAGCATGCCTGATCTGTAGAACCTACAGTCAACTTACGAATCATTGGTTCGGGATAATTTTCAGCTTCAGAAACTCATCACATACCTTCTCGTGAGCATAATACAAAAAACAAATGAAGATCGAGAAACCGATCTTGACAAACACGAAAAACGTTCACAAGATTTTTTTAGCTCGAACTGATGGGTATTGTCTGTCCATGATTTGGTGGTACATTTTTTTTTTCAACAATTTGTATACGAATTTTAATTGTTTATCACAAACATTACAAACCTCAACTCGAAACTGGTTGACCCAAACAAATCTTATCTCAAGATGGTGGCAAAACAATTAAAGAGTCATCCGAATCACTTCCACTCTCACCATCCATCTCCTCCTCCTCCTGTACCATCATTGGCTTAACAGGGACGGTTTGCGCCGCTGGCTTCTTTCGAGGTATACCCACCCTGGCCCCATATTTGGCATCAGCAGACCTTAGGGTCTCTGGCCCAAGCGTCTTTACTGGACCATCCTGACCGAGAAGATCAAGGAACATTGACGAACGATCCTCACTCGTCATCGGCTCTTGTACCGACTGTTTGGATGACGACGTAGGATCGTGTCCTATGGCTTGAACAAGCGTGTCATCGAAGGTTTGCCTGGGTTTAGATGCTGTGCAACAAGAAAAAAAAATGAAGTTTGGAGTTTCAAAAACTATTTGATATGAGAGATGTAAAAGCCAAAGAAAAGAGACTTACAAGCATTCTTAGCGTTTGAAGGTTGACCATCCGAGGCGGCTCGGTCTGCCTTCTTTTGTTTGGCATTCAATAAACGCTGAGCGTCTAAGAGATACTGGCCTCCCAAGCTCGGGTTCTTCTCGCCACCTTCATGTTTGAGCAACGTCTTGAGTTCCTTATCTGCCATCTCTCGTGTCCGACGTCGCCTCAGTCTGTCGATCTTTTCCGCATCGAGTGGTTGGTCCCATCTATCTTTCTTGAGCCCACTTGGTCTTGTTGAGTTGGGCGGATTGCCAGGACAGACATATGTTACTTGACCGTTGATGACTCGTGCACCCTTGGAGGTCGCGGCTGGGAGCAAGCCTATCTTTTTCACAGGATCATACTCTTTTAACTTGCCATTCTTTCGTATCGAGGTCGGATTGAAGTTCGTCCCAACTTGTTTAGTCATCCCAGACGTCCTGATAGAATCCAACTTAGTGTATGAGGACTAGTAAAATGACATACCAACTCCAGAGCTTACGCATACTACGGGGGAGAAAAAGATAAAGAAAGGGCTTACGAGGCAAAGAATTCGGCACGTCCAGCCCTCGTCTTACTGATCTGTCGTTGGAGATGGAACTCGCACACGGACAAGCTCTTTGACACATCTTCATCATCCTCTGCTCCACCTGACGTCCTCAGATCGCACCAACTCCCACAGACCTGCCCGGTGTCCAACCTCTTCGCCGTACAGTTCCCAAGATCTTGTGCGCGTCCAATGACCATCACACTCGCCGCTTTCTCGGGCGTGATGGAAAGTACATCGAGCGTGCCCGTGCCCCTATTCGGAAACGGGCGTGACTTTAAGACTTTGGGGTTCAAGATTGCGAGCAGGGTACCTGGTTGTTCCTTCCAGAACTTCTCGTATGCACCTCCGCTCCCGCCTCTATACGATTTCTCGACCGTCGGTACTCCATCTGCGTCGACGGTCTCCGTCAAGATCTCTTCTTCAGACTCGAATAACAACATGTTGACAATCCCGCTACCGCTCTGGCTCACAGCTTTCGAGGATAGGTCGACAAGCTTCAAGTTGACATAGTGCTTCCGTTTGCGCGTCCGATGGGCGATGCTGAACTCGGCCTCCGTACAAGCATCCTGTGTTTCCTCATCTTGACGAAGGCTGGCATCCAAATCATCATCATTATTATCACCAGCAGGAGCTTTGCCTTTGCCTTTAGGAGGCGGCTTGACAGGCTTATGATCGACTTGAGGGTTGGTTAGCTTGAAGTCGCCCTTCTCTCCAATTACCGCAAAGAGTACCCAGTCGCCCACTAGCGGCACGTCCCACTCCGTCCCGCCCTTTGATTTTCCGTTGTCAAGCTTGCGGATGATGCTGTAGAGCTCGTTGATGCGGACGAGGTGGCGGCCGTATAGGTGCTCTTGGAGATCGACATGGCTTAAAATACGTTTCTTGAGCCTTACGTTCGAGTTAGGTTCAAGGGTATCGAAATCAGCGTCACCCAGTGGGGGTCGGAAGATGACTGGCCCAAGCGGTATCTCAGTCCGAACCGTCAGATCAGATGCGCGTAAATCAGCTTGAGGCGTAGATTTGTTCTGAACCGCTTGAATTGGCTTTGAGGTCGTGGGGGCAGGTGTACCAGAGGCTTTAATACGTGCCGAACAGAAGGGTGAAGGTTGGGCATTGGAGGACGATCCTAGGCGAGGGTCAGTGAAGGACGTATTCCTGGGGACAGTGCGGACTGTGGCATTAGTCTTCAAACTCGTTCGCACCGTCTCGAGTCCCGCCATCAACGTCGACTTGGGCCGGGCTAAAATTATGGTTAAAATTGAAGCACGAAGGATGAGATTTCAACTTTGAGTTTAATAAAGCCTCCCGGACGTGTGAGGGTCACCTACAAGTCAAAAGCGCATCTCTGGGTTCTACTGAATCCTGGCAGGTTGGAAGAGCAGCTCCAGCTCCACGAGCCACTGCGGTAGGAGCTGGTTGCGCTCGTGAGCTTTGCTTATCAGCAGGTTCAATCACTTGACAAGTTCGCTTCTTCTTACCTAGAGCGTGTATCCAGAACCTTTATCAGTGAAGACCCAATCAAGGTAAAGTTGAGAATGGTGGTAACCTACGTGGACTCGGACTACAGGGCACAAGCACGTTCGAACATCGTTTGTTTTCCTTTTCCTTCTCCTCGAGCTCGGCAACATATCGTTTCAATTTCTGGATCTCCGCTTCCGCAGCTGTTTTGGAAATAGTTCGGATTTCAGGTTTCTTCTCGACTGGTTTGGAAGAGGGGAACATTTGAGTCAGCGGGGGTGTTGGGGATTTGAGGATGGATAGATGGACCTAAATGGTTGAGTTGGTGGTCGTTTCTTGGTCTTTCTCACCTTTTGAGTCATCGCGGCTGGAATTCCCCCCGCCATTTGACCGCGACGCGGTCCCGAAAAGACGCGATCAGATGAAAACCGTGTCACATGAGTCGGTCCAAAACGTGTGCCATGTCACATGTGTCATGCAGACCCTGTCAGAAACCTTTCTGCTCAGACAGCTTCAGGGTGGTCAAGTACTATGACGTAGCAGCGGGGCTCGGACTCGGTGACGACGATTGCCGGGAGAGGTGAACGGTGAGACAAGACGATGAGAAAAGATGAAACGAAGAAGGTAACGAAAGAAACCATCAAAGCTCCGCAGAAAATATCGTAGCCTATCAAAACGTATCATTATCAATCAACATGTCCACCGTCCAACTCACCTCAGCAAAGTATGGAAAGGAAAAAGTACGAGTGTTCAGAGTGGTGAGGGGAGCGGAATGGCATGAAGTGGTAGAATACACTGTGTCGGTCTTGTTGGAAGGGTGAGCAATTCACATTATTATCAATCATTCAACAAGGACCACAATTAGCGACTGATAATCTTGATTTTCTCTCCGTACTTCCAGTCAGATCCAGTCGTCCTACACCCAGGCTAACAATGCGGTGGTGGTGGCAACCGACAGCATGAAGAACACGGTCAATGGTCAGCCTAAAGAGTCATGAGCTCAACCCTGTCCTCAATATCGAACTGACAAACTCCCCTTTTACAGTCTTCGCCAAAACTTCGCCACACGTTCTCGTCCCTGAACTTTTCGCCCTTCACCTCGGACTACATTTTGTGGCGACCTACAAACACATCACCCAAGCCTCTATCACCGTCATCTCCCACCGCTGGACTCGGATCCCAATCTCAAACAAACCTCACCCACACGCATTTAGTCGGGATGGGAATGACGTAGTACAAATCGAGGCTGTGGTAAGGAAAGTGAAGGAGGACTCCTTTTCAGCCACACTCGTGAGTGGGCTAAAGGATCTATTAGTACTAAAGACAACAGGAAGCGGGTTTGAGAACTTCATCAGAGACGATTGGACAACTCTACCTGAAGTATCGGACAGGATTTTGTCCACTTCGATCGAATGTCGATACACGATCGATTTACCCTCCGCCACCCCTCTCGAGGTTGAGAACCTCTCCAAGTTAGGAATCAACTTTGCAAGTCTAGCCAAATCTGTTCGCGAGATTACGCTTGAAACATTTGCGTTGGACGAGAGCGCGAGTGTCCAAGCTACGCTCTATAAGATGGCCGAGTCAATCATTGGTACTAACCCATCCATCAGCAGCGTGTTTTACAGTTTACCCAACAAGGTTTCGTCGATTTCACTGTGGTTTGATTTGGATGAAAATATAAACCTGATGATGATTTTTCTTGAATGCTGAATAGCATTATTTGCCGATCGATCTGAGCTGGTATCAATCCATTCAAAACACTCGGGTACAAGATGCAGAAGTCTTTGTACCCGTCGAGGCTCCATCAGGTCTCATCACCGCCACTGTCTCTCGTACTGGTCTTGGGTCTAGTTCTTCTTGACTAAGTATATTGCGCTTGCAGAACTCGTCATCGTTTTGTTACTTTGGTTAAACTCCCGTGTTGTATATCAAACTTCCAGTGCCAGTGTACGTAATGTACATCACAAACTTGTTAACTGGGCAACGGTTCATTCTCCTCCTACCCTGAGATCATTGCTGGTATACTGTCGTTTGGTAAACACTTGGACTGTCAAGCATTCCTTGCCCAGGGTCAAGTGATCCAGTTTACACTAAACCGAGCAAACCAAGCTTTACTTTCTAGGCCGATTAATTAACAGGTCAACCAAGCTCATTTTCCTCAACAAGCAGGAGTATGAGGACTCTGTCGCCTCTTAAAATGAACAATTTCAATTGAGTTAGAGGCCCCATTTACATCCAACAAGAAAACACGCTCTCCGACTATCCAAACAGAAAACTATTAGCAAAGAAAAAAAAAGAGAAGAGATGAGGCTAAAATCACTGCACGGAAAGCAGTGTCACAATTGAATGTGTGCGCTTTGAGTTGATCAGAGTCGCATGCTGTCTACGGGCTTTCTGACTTCTTACCACTACCGTCACCTTTTGCGCAGTCACTGCGCAGACGTGATCACCCTT
>KI566259.1:5455-17665 GCA_000500245.1 Cronartium ribicola 11-2
TTTTTTTTTGTTCATCAGTCAAGTAATCGAAATAAAATGTACTACTAAAATTTGGAATCTGATTTACTCAGCAAAGGCAACCTAAAATTGTAGACTACCTGGTGGAATTGTGACCGTGGTACAGTAAATATTCCACAGTGTATAGACCCTAAACCGACCCTGGACTACCAAGCCAACCTTATCACTTAAGTATAAGCCTAGGCATTCACCAGGTCTGTGGGCTTACACGCTAGGCATCAAGAGTTTGGTAAGATATAAGGAGCTGCCTTTTTTTACCATGCTAGGCTCTCGACGCCTCCATCAATCAAAATGGACATTGTGATTGTACGCCAGCTTCAAACTTGGATTTTCTCTGCATAGCTCTTGATGTATTTTACGGGGCCCCGTATCTTACTATACTTTTGTCAATCATTACTTTCCTGTTTGTATATATTGTACTATGTACGTTCCTCTCTTTGCACTATCAACTTCATAAACAGGACAGTCTTTTTCCATAGAGAAAAAAAACTCTGTCGATTGAAAATATCAGCAAGAATGTTTCGCCTAGATCAACATATAATTAGGCAATTCATAAACCACGCCCACTAATCCAACATCTCGACGCCCAGCGATCCGGTGCGGGTACTTTGGAAGCCTTTCAAACCTTGACAGGTAGTGTACTTTCCTGTTCAGCTTCGAGAGGCTTCTGAAGCCCAAAACTGGCCAGTGAGGAAGTGGGTGTCATTTAAAGTGGGAATCTTTTAAACTGGATGTCTCCTAAAGATTAGGTCTGAATTCCGCTCCCAGTGATGGGTATCTTACCAAGTTTTTGTTGAAGATCTTCTCTACGTCTCTCTCTCTCTCTCTCTCTCTCTTCACTCATTTGGATATGCGCAGTACGCTTGTGCTCCCTTCTGTTCAGCTCTCTTCTCTTCCAGATATCACTTTTTACATATATCACGTGTGACTTTTCAAACCAGTAATGCAAGTCAAGTTATTCATAAAATTGTCATTCATGTGTATATGTTGGATAGGCGTGAATGGCAAAATCCCCATTCAATCAAGGAATCCGAGTGGAGGTACATAAATAGGTGTCATCCTTCAAGGATAATGCCCAAAAGCCTGAGTAAATGGATCGGATTGTACCTTTTGGATTGAGACGGAAGCATGCAAGCCTATAGTGCTTGTATCCTTCTGATGGGCAAGAAGTCATCAACTAGACAGTGGTAGAAGCCACATTCTAGCTTGAATTCAGTCATCCGCATCGGATAATTGGGCGTCGGGTTGTTGGATTAGTGGGCGTGGTTTATGAATTGCCTACAAATACCTCAAACTAAAACATGACTCCAAAATTGGGGGTCACCTCTTGTAAGTAGATGTTTGATGGATGTCTCACGTTGGCGAAAGTATGTATTTGTTTGTGAATGATTGGAACAAGGACTCATCGTAATGGACTCGAACAGCGTGGGTATGAGGTTCCCCGCTCCTCCACGACCTCGCTATTTCGATCCTCATTGAGCACAACTCAACACAGCGGAAAACAAAAATAAGGAAACTTGCCTCATTCCCCAGGCTCAGCTTTCACCACCATTGGCCCTCCCTCCTTTCTGCCATCCCAAGCCTTACCTCCATTCCTGGCTAACTCCCACTGCTTGAGGAGATCCCAGTCAACCCGTTTTCCATCCACGCTCTCGCCCGCCGCAGGTCCTGGCTCAGCTAGTAACACCCTTTTTTCATCTCCAATCTCTGCTGGCCAGAAATCTTGTGCGACGGGGTGCGAAAACTCGGGCTCGTACTTGTATTCAGCACCATATCCGAGCTAGAGAATGAAGAAAGAGGATCAGCTTAGGTGAGATAAGAAGGGAGGTAGGTATGAGTTACTTCTTTCATCATCTTTGTAGGCGCATTGCGCAGATGAATCGGGACTGCGTAGGATTCCGTAGATCCCACCAAGACCTTCGCACGCTTGTACCTGTTCATTTGGCTTTCTTCAACATTTTTTTAAGCTGTTCTCAATCATCGAAGGCTGACTTACGCTTTATATGATCTCACGCTCTTCGGTGACTCGGCTAGCATCACTACCACTTGTGCCAGTATCGTATCGGCCTCAGGCATACCTTCAGAAACAAAAAAGATAAATGGACTTAGGAGACGTGAAAAAGAAAGCAAGGAAGAGATGTAGTACCTATGAGTTGAGTGGCTTGGAATGCACTGACAGCTTGTGTGAGCGCATGTGGGTTACCCGCCCCAATATCTTCTGAAGCCATTCGGACCAGCCTACGAGCTATACAACACAAATTGTCAACATGAGCGGGCAGCGGAAAGGTGAGAGCAAAGAAGAAAAACCGCGACATACCTACATACAGCGGATCTTCGCCACCCTCTGTGCATCAAAGAGTTTTTTCGTATGAGTTTTGGGGTGGGGGCTGAGATAAGCAAAAGGGAGGAGTGACGGACCTAGCATCCTTGCGAGCCAGTAAAGCGCGGCATCCGGGTCGCTTCCTCTGACGCTCTTGTGAAGTGCCGAAATCATATCATAGTGACAGTCGCCGTTGCTAAACAGTGTTATAGCCGACACAAAGAGGTAGGGGTGTCAGGGGCGGTGTGGAGAAAGTAGAAAGTAGAAGAGTAAAGAAAAGGACACAAACCGATCATAAAGCATGTATCGTTGACCAAGGATGGTAGGGAGTTTTTCAAGCGTGATTGGTTGATGTTTAGAATATTCTACCAATATTTCTAGCTGCCCGAGCGCGACACGAGCATCGCCACTAGCAAAACTCGCGATCCGAGTCAAGATCTCCTCCTCCAGAGTCTGATCTAGTTGCTTGCATGCTCTTTGGAGGATAGCAAGAGTGGAGGCGTGTGTGTGGGGGGGCAGCTCAACCATCCGACATCGGGACATGAGCCGATTAGCAAATTTAAAAGATGGGTTCTCAGTCGTTGCCAGGATCAGCAAAACTTCACCCGAGTCGATGTGTGGTAAGAAGACTGAGGTAAAGACTAAATCAGCAATCTGGATGAGAGAAACATACTAAAGGAAGAGACGAACGGTCTTGTTGTGTTTTGCTTAACCGATGAGCCTCGTCCACAAACACGACCAACCGACGACTGCTGCTAGGTTGTGAGCCAGTGAAGCGGGAGCGAAGAGCGTGATCAGTCAAGATCTTACGCCATTCCGCCGCGCCAAAGTCTGTCCCCGAAAGTTCCTGGGAGCTCGACGCCCCCGATCCAGCCAGCGAGCGCGCCAGTGTAGTTTTTCCGCAGCCAGGCGGGCCCCAGAGTATGAGAGAGGTTCCAGTTTGGATGAGCGTGTGTAGTAGACCCGGTTTGCCGAGGAGGTGAGAGGGACCTGTGAAGATTGTTCAAGTAGGTGCATGCATGCATAATCAGAATCATCATTTAAACAGACCGCATGTGGGACTGACCAACGCATTGATCGAGCGAAGTGGGTTGAACGCGTTCAGCTAGTGGCCTGAGAGCAGTGGCCTTCGCCAGGGTTGGCTTGAGGGACGGAGTGGCGATGGTGGGCGCGGTGCGAGGTTTTTGGGAGAATTGTCGGTTCGAGGATGGAGTTAAATCATTCGAAGCTTTGCGCTTAATGCTAGAGGACGTGGACGTAAAGGCTAAGGTGGATTGTGAGAGAGGGATTGGGCTGGGCTGATGGAGATGTTCGTCAAGATGTCTATTTATACCGGCTGGCGAAACATTCTGATAACAAATTGGACTGCGCGATGGGGGGCATGAGCTCTTGTAAATAACTGGAGGGATATCAAACGATGTATTTGCTGACCAGTCCACGGCTCCAGTCGGTTCCCCATCTCCAACCCAAATTTTCAGCTATTGACTTCTTCTCAATTCCATGATGAACAGTTCATCTGAAGTGAACGCCTCCGCACCATTAGTCAACACTGGTTTGCGTTCGTCTAATTCTTCCATTCTGCGTTGATGGGTGCGAGTAGGTATCGGCCGTTTCTATCTGTGCCGGTGGACGGGTGAAAAGCTTGAACAGGTCAGGATGGACTCATGAAGGTATAAACATCAAGAGCGTATGCATACATACTTGTATTGTAGGTTGTCGGACTGTTTGATATTTGTTCGATGATAAATCTGCAGGGTGATGAAAGTGATTTGGGGTCGAATGGTAAGGAAACCTTTGGGCCGTCAGCCTTTTACAGCTGTTTCTTGCGGGTCGTGATCTTTCCACGGGATGAGGTCATCTGCCCGGTGTCATCCCGATTTCCATCAGTCCCCCGACCCCGACTCAGTCGCGCCGAGCCCCGAATTCCGAGCTCGGCCAAAAAGCAGCCTCAATCTCGGCTGGACTCTCGATAACCTTGATTAAGTAATTGTTTCGCTGAAGAAACATTAATAATTTAGTCATTAAGACAAAGGAAGAAAAAGGGGGTGTAGGTATGTATGAGCCTCCTGTTATCCAATTGATTTATTGAACTTGGTCAAATAAAAGCCATGATTTAGACTATGACCGAGTAGTGTGTGAAGTAGTCTTGTACATTGTACTATAGTTGTGTAGTGTGATGTGCAATAGCAAAAACACTAAAATAAAATAAAATAAATCTCGGCTGGAGCTCGGTCACCCCTAACCGGCGGCAGTCAGGCTTCTACGATACTGCATTTACTGGTTCATCCCGAAAGACACACAGTGATATACTACGCTGACGCCTAGTTCTCATGTCGCCATCAAAGGTGCCCGTCACGATCCTTTCAGGACAACTCGGTAGTGGCAAATCGACTTTATTGCGCCGGATTCTTCAAAATCGTAGCCAATTCAAGTTCGCGGTCATCATGAATGAATTTGCGCAGACGGCCGACATCGAAGGTCAGGTTGATGACAGAACATCCCGCGGGGAAAACAAAACAAAACAACGGCATTGACCATTGCTCCGAATACAGGCAAGAGTATTCAATTGACGGTCGCGAACGAGGGCACGGAGTTCCAGGAATGGCTTGAACTAGATGTAGGTCATCTTTCGAGATCATTCTTAGACCATTCCACAAGTGATGAGCCCTGAATCAGTGTTTTACTTCTTTGTTCAATGTCCACGTATTTGAACGTAGAATGGATGTCTGTGTTGCAGCGCTCAGGATCACGGCGTGAGAGCAATCGAATCCTTGATGGAACGCCGTGGAAGCTTTGAGTAAATCGCCATCTGTCTCTTGTGCCCATGCATTCTCGATCACTCGCTCATGTTTTCTTTGGCCTCAATCAAAGTTACATCATCATCGAAACATCTGGCAAGCCGTAAATATCTGGTCCTTTACCTGATCTTCTTCTCTCAATCCGGCTTCGGCAAAATTCTAATATGAGATCTCCTGGGCAGGTGTCGCCGATCCATCTCAAATCGCTACACTGTTTTGGCTCGATTCAGCCCTTGAATCCGTGCTCTACCTCGATGGGATCGTCACCGCTGTTGATAGTCTGAACTTTGAGATTGTGAGCTAGTTATCATCATGTCATCTGACTCGATGAAGAAACTTGGGTAATACACATTGAAGCTTGTGTCCACCTCTCTTGGATTCGATCTGGATCTTCGTGGGTAGCAATTAGAGGAAGAGACCCGAGATGCTTCAGGCACGGTGACCAAGTTGAGTTCTTGGTCAACCGCCCAAGCTCCTTGTGTAACACAGTCTAAATCACTATGACCCTATCTGATTCTCAGCGAACTTTTATTTCTCCTTGATTGCAGACAGATCGCGGTGGCCGATTCGCTTTACTTGACCAAACTAGACTTGGTTGATGATGCTAAACTGGCACGCGTCAAACAACATATCAGGTATGTCCAGCGTTGATCGCCCCTTAAAAACTCACGTATTAAATTTAATTTAATTGTCATCCATGCGATAGTGCCATTAATCCTGGAGCCAACCTGAATGACTCGAGTCAAGACCTGAGCTCGACGCTGTTCAAGCTTCTCAATCTCGACGCCTTCTCAACCTTCTGTGACCGTCAGGCTAGCCTACCACCTGACCTCTCCTCTCGATTACGCCAAGAAACCCGTACGGAGGGTATCGTGGTAGGGCATCAGGGCATCGGGACCTTGCAGATTGACTTACCCATCCTTGATCGCGTTAACGACTCCGACTGTGCCTTTGATCGCGTCTTCCGCAGGCTCTTGTGGGAGGGTGTGATCGGGGACGACGAATACGTTGGCGACGGGCTCGAACCACGTATCTTGAGGGCCAAGGGCTTATTAAAGGACGCAAATGGGAAGTGCTTCATATTGCAGGCTGTCCGCGATACCTATGAAATTCAAGAAATTGGAGAGAAAGTTGAGGCGGCTGCCCGGCTCGTGCTGATTGGGAAGGATATGGATCCGAGCTTGAAGGAGCAGTTTCTAGCTCAAATATCATAGCGAAAGTATCTCCTCTACCGGATTGAAACAGTTATGACAAAGGAATCATTTACAAACATGCTAATTAACATTCCTTGATTTAGCCAACTGATCTGATTCCTAGGCCAGTGATTGTGTTCTTTTCCCAACTTGTTTGTGGTCCCCTCTACCACTTCCTGATTTTTGAATAAAAATTTGAAAAGCTTTCCCCTACTCTCAGTTCAAAGCTCGAGCCATGAATTGAAAAACAATGTAAACGCAACTTGAGCATAAATGAATATAGGAGGGAAGAAATATCTCTTTAAAGCTTCATATTGTACTGAAGTCTGAGATAAGAATGCGCCACAGACAAAATTCTGAGCGAGTGCAATGCAATGCAAAAAAAAAAAAAAAGATGAATAGCCAAAAAATTGAAAGCGCGACGTCTAAATAACGAGATAAAATATGTACAAGCCAGACTAGACACTCGAGACAAGCAGAAAAACACCAACAAGGACATCATGTAAGTACCTCCCCCAAGCGATGACTTTCAACACCAACCCATAGACCGATCACCTTGAAGCCTCTGTCTTCAAACGTTTGATGAAATTTTTCTTCGTATACGAGTCCGAAAGACGTTTTAGTGAGAGGCGGATACGAGACCTTTGAGGTTGCTTATGAGAGTCATAAATCACACGATCTGAAAATATTTTGGTGTTCTTTTTTGGAAACCTTGAAAGGAGATCGGCCAGGACTATATCGCTAGTTGTCCAATCAGGTTCAATTTCCCGGACATGAAATTGTTTATGTTGAAAGATAGGCTGGTCCCTCTCTCCAATCTCTGTCATCGCTTCACGTTCACCATTGGACTCCTCAGCCTCGTTCTCAACGTCTGAAGGTGAAAGTTTCGCATCCGAATATCTCTCATAACATGGTAACCCTGCTTCGGAGCCATATCTTGCTCGCCCAGGTGAAGGCTCATCGGGTGATCTCAAGATGTTTGAATGGTGGTGACCAATTGTAAAGTGACGCGGTCGTTCATGAAGCGATTGAAATCCACTGGGAAGTAGTCCGTACTGCCTGCTTGCAAAGGCACCATTCAAACGAGAGATAGTATAATCTGGTAACGTGGTCGACTTTGGAGAACCATACACGCCTTGTTCAAATCGCTGGCAGATCATTCTCTGAAAAGGTGAAGACGGCGCCTCCGTAGAGCTGCTGTATTCCTCGTGATTCTCTTCGACAGGTCTTGTTGGAGAAGGGTTCCAAAACTCTGTTTCCATTTCAACCTTTACGTTGTCCTTCTTTTCGACCTTTACAACGTCCTCTACGACGTCCTCCCATACGCAACTCAACATCCCATCCTCCTCCGGTGACTCGGAAATCGATCTCGGAAGCAATTTCAAGTGATCTGCAGCACTCAAAAAGATTTTCAGTATTGGAGCATAAGAAGATTAGAACATAAATTAGTCTTTAAAAAAACTGACGCTTGAGAACGGGATGAGAACTCATGGACGCTATGTTGCTACTTGCGCGAGTGAGGCAAATCGGAGCGAGTACGTCATTCGGGAAAGGTTGTCGGTAAGTCTTTTCGAATGAGTTGAAGGTTGACTGGTAAAACATTTTATGTCCGGATATTGATTCAAAATATTATCAAGATGATTACCGAAAAAGAAGCTGATGAGAAGAAAAAAAAAAAAAAAAAATGGTACAAGGAGTTTTGATGCGATAAAAAGAGTTTTTTTTGGGAATCTGGAGAACGCAAAGAAATGAAATGAATCGAATAGAAAAAAAAGGATGAATAAAAAAAGTTCAAGTAAAAATATAATAAGTAATAATAAAAATTACGCCTCGGCTTTTATATGTTGCTTTTGATATAGTATATATTTTGACGTGACAAAAGTGACCATAGAGTGAGATTTTAATGTTAAAAAAGGGATTTTTTTGATTTTTTTTTTAATGAGAAATTTCGGGGGAAAGGGGAGGATGACAAAGTGATTTTTATAGTCTATAAGGCTGGCTGGCCAATATAACAATTTCTTTCCTTGACTGCTATATCCCAATCAAGGCACCCCGGTCCCACCTTCAGAGGGAACTTCCACGTGCTCCTCACCGACCTGAATAATCCGTTATTCCAAAACCCAACGCCAGTCGGTCTTACCAGAAGGCCAGCTGATAAGCCTTAGCTTAGGACGTGCCTGGAATGACTTGTCGCTTTGCACATAACAATTAGTGATTGGATTAGGTACGGCTTTACCTAATCTTGTTCAACAATTAATGACCCCAATCCTAGACGGAGTGCAGACACAATATGTTGAAGACTGCCCTCCTTTGGCGGTGGCGATTTTTCCACATTCTTGGACAGACAGGACCAGACACGAATCTGTACACGGAGCCCGGCGTGTGGTTGAGCGTATCGCCGGATGGTGAGATCTTAAGATGGACAGCGAGAAATCGCATACTACCAAGAATACCGGGAGATAGCGAAACCTCTTTGCCGTGATCCAAACTCACTTGAGTCAGTAGCGGCAGGAGAATATGATCCAAGCAACACCCAATGAATTTTAGTTGAAGTGCACTGGCCGCTATCAAGAATCCAAATAACAAAGACTAGCATACCCAAGTACATCTGATGGTTGGTGATGAACACATTGGTTGAAATCCTTTGAACCTCAGTTTGCATCACATCAAACATTAAATTTAAATCATCCAACTTGTTTTCTTTTCAACTTTCTATCAGTCCCAACGTTTGACACAGCCATTGATATACTATGTATTCTGGTTGAGAACTAGTTTTCCTGAATTTACTCCTGTTCACACAGTGGCTTAGATGGTTAGAAATTCTTGAATTGAACCCATATTTGAAATCCCCATCGGGTATGATTACCCCAATATTTTCGAAAACTGCCATTTAGGAGGCAGGAGCCAAAAAGCCTGGGAGCGCTCCCTCTAACAACATGTCTTGGGTAGCTTTTTGGTTGAGTGAAAATGAGTCCGACAATCGTCCATATTCAAATGCCCCAGGTATGACATGAGCTACTACAAGCAGGGATGACCATGAAGATAAGAAAGGATAAGGTCAAGCAATTTACATTTTTTTCTTTTTAGTTTTGGGAGGGGGACGACAGCATTACACGACCAAAAACCCTAATTTCACATATCATCCAAAATGCTTTGCAACCGCCCATAAGAAGGAATGAGACATACGGACAAGCTACGGCAGATATACCCTGATACCAAAAAAAGAAAACAAGAGATATAATAAGATAGCACTGAATTTCCATCTGTCTAATAGCACCCTCACAAAGATGGAAGATGCAGTTGTGTGGAGGATAGTGTAGTGATTGTTGACGAGTTCTGAGATAAAGAATCATGAAATTTACATTAGCTGTTGCCTCAAGCTTGAAGAACGACGACACTATGATTCTCGTTGGCTCCGATCGAAGTCCGTTGTGCATCAGCAGGTGCAGCGATCTGGATGTGAGTTTTAGCCTCTACGGCTCCGATCCTGCTCATCTGATCCCTAGTCCCGTCTCCTTCGACCCGCTTAACAACATTGAGCTCCTCAAGGATCGCATCCGCACCCGCCGCTAGGAGCTCGCCTGCCAGGTCGCACCCCAACTTTACCGCATCCTTCGGCCCACAGATGTCTGCTGTTCTCATCACCATCACTTCCTTTGCCCCATCCACGCTCGTCACCACCCCTGTGAGCGTCAGTCGGGCTTTGGGTGCCCAAGGGCACGGCATTGGAAGATCCACATAGTTACTCGTAACACCGACGGGCACACTGCAACCACCCTCGAGCGTACGTAGGAGCGCTCGTTCTGCATGACAAACGAGTGCCGTTGGGCCGTGTTCGAGAGATCTGACCAGTCGACGTACAACCTCCGTGCGCTCTTCGTCCACACCAGCACCTGCACTGCAGATCTCGATCCCAATTGCTCCCTGACCAACGGCGTAGTAGAGGTCAGGTGGTGATAGAAATGAAGATATCCGGTCTGCACACTCCAGCCTCTTCAAACCCGCAACGGCCAATATGATTCCGGTGTAGGGTGAGTCAGGCGCATCAAGCTTCCTGAAGCGAGTGTTGAGGTTTCCCCGCTGAGACAGAGAAAGAGTGAGCAAACAAACAAGCAAGATGAGTGATAACACATAATGAGATGAGACGGAAGGAGAAGGGATTTGGAGGGTCAACTAACAATGTCTTGAAACTGAAGTTGTGGGAATCGGCGCCTGAGCTGAGCCACCCTCCGTACTGAGCTCGTCCCAATGACGGAACCAACCGGAAGCTCATCCAACGACTTGAACGGTAAGTCTTTCCTGATCACCAACGCATCCCTCGGGTCCTCACGCTCCAAAACGGCCCCTAGCTCACACCCAGGCGGGAGGGATGTTGGCATATCCTTTAAAGAATGCACGATCAAGTCCACCGGTCCCTCCAACAAAGCCACCTCGAGCTCTTTCGTCCATAACGATTTTCCACCCATAAGGTACAGAGGTCGACCCAAGTTTTGGTCTCCGGCCGTCGTCATGGATTGAATGCTGGTAGGGTGACTGGGATGAACGCATTCGAAGAGGCGACGGACAAGCTCGGCTTGAGCGAGTGCCAGCTTAGAGTTTCGGGTGCCGATGACGATGGGGAGCGAGTTAGCGACTGTTGATGGGATCGGATGTGGGGCATCGAGAGGGACGATGAAGGGTGGAGGCTGGGAGCTTGCCTGAGAGGGCAAATTCGGGTAGGAGTCGAGGGTGGGGAATTCCATTGTGAGTGATGTGAGTTGGATGTGAAGGTTGAAGTGTTGAATAAGGGGATGGTAAGGTCAAATACGAGCCTGAGTGTGGTTGAGATGGGGAGAGAGACTCGATCGGAGTGAGAAGGAAGTCTGAGTGGTGTAGGATAAGATATGTAAGAGAACACTGAGTGGTGACCAATCAGAAACTCGATGTTGGATTTTGGACAGTGCTAATGATGGTATGTATGTACTGTGTAAGTCTGCACAGCTATGTAGGTTATGGGATTTAAAAGGACACTCCTCAAAAGACCACTCTACAAACAAACTTGACTACTTAAATTCAATCTTCCCTCTCAAGTCTCCCCAACTATCTCCGCCCGCTTCGGCTGTGTACAGCAAGTCAAGTTGCCAGCCAGCCTAAACCAAGGAGATGTAAATTCCAGATTCAAAGACTGCACAGACGAGGCCGAGGTTTAAGCGAGGGAAATGCAAGCAAATGCTATTATTTGATGTGATTTCCAGTCATAAAGAATAAGACTTTTTAATCAAAATCACATAAAATAATTCCAATTCCCTCGTACCAGTGCGAGGTAGTCCAAGTTTTCTGCCCTTTTGAGCAGAGGCCGGTTCTCTTTCATTGCGCTCTCTCTCATCAACATGAGAAATTCTTCGCCTATTGGAAGAGCGGATAAGTATCTTTTGCTTTCGGTCGTTTCGATCAAACCGATCGGGTCGTTTAATTTGGGTGCGGTTGATCGGGGAACGTTCGGATTGTTGCGATGTAGTGCTGGTTAGTGTAGTGTAGATCGGTAGACGGACATGGGAAATGGGAGGTGGAGATCGAACGGGTGGTCGTACGCGGTAGTTGTAATCGAATTACGTTACACCACGGGGTCTGCCCCACCGTGCCCAGACCGTTCTCCCAAACGGGTTTTGGGCAGTTTCTTACATACTGCCGACGGTTTTTTTCGCAAACATGGAGTTCCCCAGGGTACCACAAAAGCTTCAAAAGTCAATTTCTAAAGTCATTAAAATTGAGGGAAGAATAGGGGATAGGTAATGATCGCTCACTCTCAGATCGGTCCGTTGAACCTAGTCACTTAATGCCAGTTACTGCTGTTTCGAAAACAAATGTCCGTCCTGTGAAGGGTTTTTTTTTTTTTTTTTTT